>JAODAL010015174.1:0-84827 GCA_025379985.1 Phyllomedusa bahiana | reverse complement strand
AGTATTTGCCATATTGTTATAATATCTTGAAAGCCTTCTTTGCCTGGTGCGAGCCATATGATTTTATATATTCCAATGCACTAACACATATTTGCATATCCCAAATGTGTGCTAGTGCTTTGGGAATATATATAACGACAGTGACACCAGTTCATTTACTCGTTGGATGGAAGTAATGGCCACCAAAAAGGCTACTTTTCATGAAAGTAAACATAGGGAAGCTTCCTGTAATGGTTCAAAGGGTGAAGACTGCATGGCCTTCAATACAAGATTCAAATCCTACGATTCGATTGGTCTACAAACCGGTGGGACAGAACGCACGACCCCCTTGTAAGTGTTCACACGTGTTCGGCCGCCATCTTGGACTAGCCTGGGGGACACTTTAGCTCTATGATCACTGTCTTTTCATAAGACGGTCACTGGCATCCAGTACACAGGTCACTCCGACACAATGTTTCTTTAAACTGACCTCGGCCAGCTTTATTCTTCATGCCTTTTGACACGCAGGTCAGTGTACAACAAAACATAACACAAACCCTGGGAAGTCTAGCCACTAACTAAACGTTCAGAGAATCCCTCTCTATCAGTGGTCTGGGTCTACTACCCAGCCCCACAAACATGTGCTAACACAGTACAGTATAGTCTTTGGATCTGGCTTCTCTCAAGCCCGGGGGAAGAAGCCAGGATACTCTCCTGGACACGCGCCTGCACACTTCCAACACCGATTGTGAGCCACACTCCCTCCTTGGTATACTGAAGTACAGAATTTTTAACAGGCCTTCAAGACCTGTCCTGGAATCCTAAATTGGATGAGCAGCTGAGCAGCTCTCCCAATTACCACCTGTGTCATTAACTCATGGTTACCCTCACCAAGCTGCTGGCTTACCTTACTGACAGCCAAAAACTTGGTAACCCATACCTTGCAACTCAGCTGCTGCAGACCTTCTGAGGTCGCCCTGCCACATACCCTCCCCCCATTTGATAAAGGTCATAGGGCTTTTCACCTTGCACGAGCCTTCCTCCAGGGTCAAAGCACCTATCTTGGGGTACCAATCCATGTAAGACACTCTGTAGCTGGTTTACATTGAGGGACACACTACTCTTCACAGAGAGAGTACAGGATTCATCCCCAAACATCCCACTTATCCCTTTTTCCCAGCTACCTGTGCCCTGCCGCTCATCCCAGTTCACACCTATGTTGTTACCTGTCGCTATGGACAACGCCTCCTTAACCAGGATTAGGCTTCCAACTTGTTCCTGGGCACGGCGTGGTCGATCACTATTGACCGTCTCTGAACCTCTAGCTGTTGCTGTTGCTGTCCTACATCCTCAGATGCCAAGACCAGAGAGTCCATACCCCAAACCACCACAGTGAGTATCCCATGAGTATGCTAGTGGTAGCAGTACCTTCCTTCCATCTTCCTGACTATCCATTAATAAAGACCAATCCGTGCACCCACCATAACCCTGAAACATTTCCATACTCTTTCCCTCACTGATTGTCTCCCTGTCTTGTAGTTCTGGGTCTGCAGCACCACCATGAGGCCTAGACTTCTCTCCACTACAAGACCCTTGGTCCTCAACTACCCTCACATGGGTGTTGCCACCAATCACATGTGTTTGACCTATGTTCCCTATATCAGCAGGTTTACTTTCCCCTAAAGCGGATATATAGCACACAAGCTCTGTAACATTAGAGACCTCACTACAATGCATCTCATAGACCTGAGGTGCTGCCTCTTTCACAAAACTAAACTCAGATACTCTAGGTTTAAGACGCTCAGGCTGGGAAGACAGAATCGCTTTCCTAGGACCCTGTTCAAACCTGATCTTCTCCCCAGCAGTGTCTTGACTTTCCCCTTGCTGTGGGATATAAAACTGCTCCTTACCATAGGGAACCTGGTCTTCCTTACTGCCTACCTCAGTCTTCACTGAATTATCAGGCATCTCATCACTATCTGTTAATTCCTTCAACTTCATCTGCACCTCACCAGTGCTTGAGCACACACTTCCCTCTGCTGTGTCTAGCAGCTCACAATATGGAGTTTCTTCCTCCATATTTCCTGTACCCGTTACCACGGGAGAACTCTGTGTCTGTTAGGACCACTCCTACATCTGGCACGCTATAAGGTTCACACGGTTCCTTAGAGTCAATACTGGACTCTTGTACATTGTTCACACTCTTTTCCAACCCTGACTATTCTATGTCTACGGTGCTGCTTGGGGATACATTTACCAACTGGACCCCAATCGCTTCACACCTAATAGCAGGGCAACCACCTTCACTATCTACCCTTCCCCTGTCATGCACCACCCTTGCAGTGTGTATATCAGGCAACACATCCACCTCTTCTAGAGCCCTAGTAACAGCAAACACTTGGTTACCACTAGAGACCACATTAGTTTCACCAGAAATGACAGCACATTTCTCCTCATGGCCATCACCTCCAAGATGCAGATCTTCTGAAACACCCTTAGATCCACTATTATCTAGAGGCAATGAGCTAGTATCCTCTACTGCTATGGCTGCAGCTGCTAGTTCACACTGGGCAATCCCCTGAGTTGTACTGAGATCTGTGATAGGGTTTCTCTGTGGGTTGCCACAAACCACAGGACCTACCTTACCTGCACTACTTGTGCTGTTGTCCACCATTCCCACTAGGGGCGCTCTTGCAACTTGCACGTTACAATCATGTTCCCACAGGGTGCTCGGGTCAATGGTAGACACATTTACCAACTGGAAACCAGACACTTCACAGACAACTGCCGGGCCTTTATAGTCATGACTGTTTACCACCAGTGCAGAGGATACCTTGTTGCTACCGGCAACCCCATTAGCTCCCCCGGAGATGGTAGTGGTAACACATTTCTCCTGGTTGTCATCCCCACAGGACACACATCCTCTGCAATACTCCTAGTGCTGTTAACCACAACCTCTACTAGGAGCATACTTGAGCTAGTTTGCTCCACCGCTGGAGCTGTCATTTTTAAAAAACTAGTTCCCCCTTTAAACCAATTTTTATTGCCCAGGGACCCCCCCCTGGGCACATCTCTAATGTCAAACAATTACTCAGTCATGGGTGGGGGTGTTTTTTCCCACACCCCTTAGGTGCGCAAAACCTCTGTGCTAAGGGCACCCTGTTCAGACAGAAAATTTTCTAAATAAATTCAATAGCAACAAAACATGTAATAATTGAGTCCATGGACTTTACCGTCCTCCCAACAGTCCCGCAACTCTCTTGGGGTTTTTTTGGGTGGCGGATCTTGGACCCCCGCCAAGCCCTCACACAAATTTCTGTGTACGTTTTTCGTCTCAATAAAATTGGGCATTAGAAAAGGAACAGTCTTAACCCAGTCCAGTCGAGTCTTCAAACTTGGGATAATGTCCCTGCACCTTCTAGACACATCTTGGTGACAGCCCTCTTCAGATAAAGGTGGGATTCTACCCACCTGGAACTCCTGGAGCTGTGACTTCTCTGGCCTCCTGGTGAAAAGGTAGTCACACCCACCTAACAAAAAATTTTTTTGGGTATACGTTTTTCACATCCTGGTCGGCAATTAAACTGGCATACAGTGAGTATTCGCCCACCCTGTTTTCAGGGACTTTAACAGGTGACTATTCCGGCTCTTCCCTCTTAGGCAGTGGCACCCTCTGCAGGGGGCATTTTCCAGAACATGGCACACTCTTCATCTGGTTCACTCGCTTCCCCCCACAACTGCCAGAAATGAGGAAAGTCTCTGCCAAGTATGAACTCCCCCTCCAGTTTTTCTTGGAAGGATGACCTGGATTTTTGGCATCCTAACATTCCTCACAGCAAGAGTCATGTAAACATCCCCACCAGGACTTTGGTTGGTTAATGTAATCTGGTACCGTTTGCTGAGTGGTTATACGGTGCATCAGCTCCAGGTATTTCACAATGTCCTCCATAGCAAAAAAGAAAAAAAAAAATTCCAGACAGCACCCGTCTCAACAAACAGTCTTTCTCATGCACAGTCACTTTTCAGCAGCAGTAATAGTCAGGCTCCTGGCCCTTTAAATTAACCCCGCAGCACCAACACTATACAAAGTTCAATGGTTCAGCACTCTTGTGCCAGTTCATTTGTGCCACACATGCGCCAATTCTGTTACTGTGCCATCTTGCCTTTTGCATACCTCCACCATACGTAAGCGTTCACCCATGTTTGGCCGTCATCTTGGACCAGCCTGGGGACACTTTAGCTCTGGGATCACTGTCTTTTCATAAAATGGTCATTGGCATCCAGTACACAGGTCACTCTGACACAATGTTTCTTTAAACTGACCTCGGCAAACCTTAGGCCGTCTAGCCACTAACTAAATGTTCAGAGGATCCCTCTCTACCAGTGGTCTGGGTCTACTACCCAGCCCCACAAACATTTACTCACACAGTACAGTATAGTCCTTGTATCTGGTTTCTCCCAAGCCCGGGGGAAGAACCCAGGATACTCTCCTGGATACGCGCTTGCAACACCAACACCGACTTTGAAACGCCACCCCCCACCCGGTATACTGAAGTACAGGCTTTTTAACAGGCCATCAAGACCTGTCCTGCAAACCTAAATTGGATCAGCAGCTCTCCTAATTACCACCTGTGTCATTAACTCATGGTGACCCTTGTCAAGATGCTGACTTACCTTACTGCCGGCCATAAACTTGGAAACCCATACCTTGCAACTCTGCAGCTGCTGCAGAACACTTAGTGACAGCGGAATGCGACCTTCTGAGGTCGCCCTGCCACATCCCTGACCTGAGGACAAGAAGCAAGTGTGCGCTGCAACAGTACCGAGAGGGCAGAGATTTGCCCTCTCAAGGAGGAAAGGCCCAGCCCGAAATACAGAACTGACAGGAAAAAAGACAGCACCCTTGGATTAGAACATCCCAAGGGGTGAATACCCGGGGACTCCGCCCTGGTAAAAGAGGCATTCCAAGTACAGTAGTAAATATGATTGAGGCTTGCGTGCATGAATCATTGTCTGGATAACCACCTCCGAGAAACCACAAGATTTTAGTATTGCGGTTTCTACACCCACGCCGTGAAACGCAGTGGCAGTAAAGTGGGGTGGAACAGAGGTCCTTGTGAAACGAGGACTGGGCGCAGAGGAAGAGGCCATGGAGCCTCCGCCAACAGGGCAACGAGATCCGCATACCAGGCCCTGCAAGGCCAATCCGGGGCGATGAGAATGGCCAGTACCCTCTCGGTTTGAGGCGTTTGAGCCAGGGAGGGAAGAGGTAAACCAGAGAAAACTGGCTCCAAGGTAGAACCAGCACATCTATTGCAAAAGCCAGAGGGTCCCAGGAACTGGACACATAAGTCGGGAGCTGATCATTCATACGAGAGGCAAACAGATCGACATCTGGAGTGTCCCACCTCTGGCAGAGTTGGCAAAAAACCTCTGGGAGAAGTACCCACTCCCCGGAATCCGCCGACGTCCGACTGAGACGGTCAGCCAACCAATTCTTCACCCCTGGAATGAAAGTTGCTGATAGAGCTGGAACCAAGCGTTCCGTCTATCGCAGAATTGTTGAGACTTCCAGAAAAGCCACCTGGCTCCTGGTGCCTCCTTGGTGATTTGTTGTCGAACTGAATCCGAACTGGTTGACTCCGGAGGAGAGGGGACCAGTGCGATAGTGCCAGAAAAACGGTCCTGAGTTCCAGTGCGTTGATGCGAAGACCGGATTCTCTGGGGGATCAGATACCCTGCGTCATCTGTGTACCGAACACAGTGCCCTACTCCGAGGTACTGGTGTCCGTAGTGATGATTCACCATTGCAGGGACAGGTGAAGCACTGGGGAGACCAGCCACCAAGCGGGACCGGCCCGTACCTGGGAGGAAAGGTGAAATGGTCTGTCCAGGGACAGTAAAGAACCGCCCCAATGTGCCAAAATCGCTCCCTGCAGAGGGTGAGAATGAAACTGGACGAAGGATACTGCGGCCAAGGCAGCCACCATCCGGCCGAACACCTGCCTGCAAGTCCAAAGAGTGCATGCGATGCATTTCCAGAGCAGGGACACGCGGGGGGGTAACCACTGTATTTTCTTCAGGGGGAGAAAAACTCTGGCTATCTCAGTGTCCAGAATCATTCAAAAAAATTCCATTCTCTGGGATGGGGTCAGGGGGGACTTGTTGATATTTACAACCCACCTGAAGCGCGCCAAAGTGTCTAGGGTGATCCTGATGCTGTCCAGATTGGCGCTATGTGACTGAGCCTTCACTAGACGGTCGTCCAGATAGGGAATAATGGGAATGCCCCTGAAGCGAAAGATCTCCATCAGGGGTGCCATCCCTGTCTGGCTCTGAGTTAGAGGGGTCCCCACTTTTTGAAGAAGCTGTATCCAGGCATGGCGCTTCTGTCTCCATCCCCTGTCTGTCAGAAGAGAGCTCGGTTGAGAACGAGGAGGAGGGAGCTCTGATCCTTTTTCGTGAACTCTCCATATGGGATGCGCCAGGCACCGAGCCCTGAGAGGTGCCAGGCTGGTCAGCAAGCAGAGACGGCATATGCTCTATGGCCGAAACCATAACCTGAGACAGTCTGGACAGTTCACCCACTGCTAGTCAGAGAGACCTGACCCATTCTGGGGGAAACGACTCCTGACAGACAGGTCGGGCCCCGTGGTGATCGGCTGAGGGACTACGCAAAGGGCACTGGGCTGGCTGCAAGAGAATTTCTTGTGGCAATGGGCTCAGGCGAAATACATTGCCACTGCTTTGGACGCAGGCTGCTTTTACCCTTCATCTTTGGCTGCAGGGGCAGGGAAAAAAATTATCCAATCTGGCCAACTTACCACCCCCAAGTTGCTATATCCTTCACGGAGCTGGAGAGATGCCGCAGCCAGAGTGAGCACCCACGTTCAGCTGCTATCTTGGGCCGTCCTAGGGGGTATTCCGCTCTTTGATCGCCATCCTTTGGTTACAACAGTGGGCACTTCAACATATGGTACTTTGACACAGGGTTTTCTTTAAGTCTGGCCTCTGACAGCTTTATTCTTCAGCACAGTATACAGCAAACCAAATAAAATGTAAACAAAAGCCTGGCCCCTTACTACACATGCAGATTCCCTCTCTACATGGGATCTGGACCTAATATCCAGTCACCACACACAGTGTTACCAGCTTCTAGAGGTCAGCCACATGCTAGCCTCAAGCCTCTGGGACAAGAGCCTCTCCTCAGCTCTTCAGCCGCTCCACTGCCAGGAAGCAAACCACAACCCCTGTACACCTGCAAACGCAGGCCTTTTATAGGCTTCCAGACCAGTCCAAAAACTGGTCTGGAACACAGGGAGTAGACACCCACCCGACACGTTTTCTACTCCCCATTAGAGCCAACCCAGAACAACCAAAATAAATGGCTGCCCACCACTTAGTGTGGCTGACAATACATATGGCTTGCTCCTGTCCTACCAAGGCCAGGTAACCTTTGTGGCGTGTTGCTTGTATACCTCCGGTATTGCTCTGCCTAGTGGCAGAAACAGGTTTTTTCAATGAAGCTAACATTAAATGAATCAGAAATACACTCTATACATTGTTAATGTGGTAAATAGCTATTCTAGCTGCAAATGTCTGGTTGTTAATGCAATATCTACATAGGGGTTGTAGGGATTAGCCCAAACGATAGCAGTCTCTTCCAAGCTAAGTCACAGCAAACTTTATTCGTGCGGTTCACACAACACAGGTAACATAAACGACAGGCTTGCTTCAGCCAAAACACCAGTTAAAACAGTCTCTGTTACATGGCAGTTAGTAAACTGCATGTAGGTCTCCGTTTCTCAGGAGTGCAAGGCCCAGCTCTGGCTCTCAGACACACAATTGCTCAACTGAGCAGTTTGGTCAGACAGGGAACCACACCCCCTCTCACCTGAGCCTGCTGGCCTTATATATGGCTGGTAAGCCCTGGCCTGGAATGTGGGAGCAGTCATCCCACCCAACTCTTCTGACTGCTCCAATAAACGCCCGACCCGGATAACGGCATTACTGCCATACTACAAATACAAACGTGTCAGTGGCATATTGCCGCTGACACCAGAATAAATGGGCTTTACTTCACCGAACTCAGGCAGATTGGTGACACATAACATCCGTCCACAATAATACCTTGTGCCTTCCTACATACCCCGCCCTTCAGCCATCGTACTTTGTACCCTAGACAGGGCATCTGCATTATCTTGCGGCTTGCTTGGCCTGTGCTCTACTGAAAAATTAAAATCTTGCAGGACCAGGAACCAACGGGTGACCCTCGCATTGTTGCCCTTTTTTCCCTAAACCACTTCAAAGGGGCATGATCAGTTACCAGCCTAAAGTTTTGACCCAGGAGGTAGTACTGGAGAGAATCCAGTGCCCATTTAATTGCCAAGCATTCGCTCTCAATAATGGCGTAATTACGCTCTGCATGGGACAGCTTCCTGCTGAGGAAACTCACAGGATGTTCCTCCCCATTGATAACCTGGGACATTACTGCTCCTAGGCCGACCTCCGAGGCATCTGTTTGCACCACAAAAACCTGTGAGAAATCCGGGGCCACAAATACCGGCTGTCTACACAGGGCTGATTTCAGGTTTTGGAAGGCCTCCTCAGCCTCTGGGGACCATTTGATCATGGCGGACTTAGCTCCCTTTGTTAGGTCCGTCAGGGGTACTGCCATCTTGGCAAACTTGCGGATAAACCGCCGATATCCCACGATTCTCAGAAATGCTCTCACTTGTTTCTTGGTGAGAGGACGGGGCCAGTTCTAGATGGCTTCTATCTTGGTTACCTAGAGTTTTATCTCCCCTCTTCCCACGATATACCCCAAGTATCGGGCCTCTTCCATCCCTATGGCGCACTTACTGGGATTTATGGTGAAAGCAGCTTTCCTTAGCGCATCTAGGACCGCCTGGATCTTCTTAAGGTGACTCTCCCAATCTCGGCTGAAGATCACTATATCATCAAGTTAAGCTGACGCATATGCCCTGTGGGGACCTAACACCCTGTCCATAGCCCTCTGGAAGGTGACGGGGGCCACTTGCAACCCAAACGACATTCTTACGTATTGAAAGGACCCGTCTGGTGTGAAAAATGCCGTCTTTTCCCGGGCGTCCTTGGCCAAGGGAATCTGCCAATATCCCTTGGACAGGTCTAGGGTGGGGATATACCAGGCTGGCCCGAGCTTCTCAATACGCTCATCCACCCGGGCATGGGGTATGCATCTACCTTTGACACTTTATTTAGCTTGCGGTAGTCATTGCAGAAGCGCCACTCACCGTCGGGCTTTAGGACTAACACAATGGGACTGGACCAACCGCTCTTAGATTCTTCTATTACCCCTAATTTTAACATTCTCTGCACTTCCGTCCCACAATTTTCCTACGAGCCTATGGTTTTAAACTTACTCTCACATGAGGCTCTGTGACAATCTCATGTTCCACAACATGTGTTAGCCCTGGTGCCTCTGTGAATATATCCCTATTCTGTTCTAAGAGCTGCTTGCACTGTTGGGTTTGAGACGGAGTCTCTACGATCTTCACTGCCTCTATACTGGTCTCTGTTGGGACAACAAGCAAGATACTTCCGGGGGGTCCCTATCGTTCCATGGCTTGAGCAAGTTAACATGGTATATTTGATAGGGCTTCCTTCTACCTGGCTGATGGTTGACCTCCCCACCTTCTCAACTATCTCATAGGGGCCTTGCAATTTCACCAAGAACTTGCTCTTCACCGTTGGTACTAAGACCAGGAACCGGTCCCCTGGACTCAACTGCCTCACCCGGGCTGACCTGTTGTAGACTCTTGCTTGCGCCTCCTGCGCCTGTAAGAGATTCTCCTTAACAATTGGGAGTACTTGAGCGATTCGCTCCTGTAACTGTGTCACATGCTCAACGACACTTTTATGGGGCGTGACCTCGCTCTCCCAGGCCTCCTTGGCAATGTCTAATAGACCCCTGGGATGCCTGCCATAAAGCAATTCAAAAGGGGAGAACCCTGTGGATGCTTGGGGAACCTCTCTGATAGAGAACAAAAGATACGGCAATAGGTAGTCCCAATCCCGGCCATCCTTCTCCGCTATCTTCTTCAACATGGCCTTGAAAGTCTTGTTGAAGCGCTCCACCAGACTCTGTCTGAGAGTGATACACCGAGGTGCATAAGTGGGTCGCCTTCAGAACCTTACAAAGATCCTGCATTACTCTCGACATAAATGGGGTCCCTTGATCTGTCAGGATCTCTTTCGGCAGCCCCGTTCTGGAGAATATGTGCCATAGCTCCCTAGCAATGACCTTGGAGGAGGCATTTCTCAGGGGCACAGCTTCTGGGCATAGTCCTTGACAACCAGAATATACTTGTGTCCTCTAGCCAATTTGACCAGAAGCCCCACTAAATCCATTGCTATTCTTTCAAAAGGTATCTCTATAGTGGGCAATGGGATTAGCGGGCTGCGGAAACTGGTGACAGGGGAGGTTACCTGGCACTGGGGACAGGACTGGCAATAGTCTCGGGTCTCCCGGTAGCGCCCTGGCCAGTAAAATCTGGAGTAAATTCTTTTCTCGGTTTATTGTCCCGGGTGTCCCAAAAGTTTTTCTGTGATGCCAGTTCATGACCATACCGCCTATAGGGTTTGAGTACTAGCCGTTCGTTCCATTCTTCCTCGGATTTTGGTCACACAGGCCACAGTTCACCAGTTCAAGGCAAAATGGGGAAATCATCTTTCTGGCCCATGACTTTGGGTACCACCACGATATTGAAAGCCCCTTTCAGGGTTTCATCCTGCAGATGGGCCGTCCCAAAATTTCCCCGAGATACCCCTAGGTCTGGGACTGTCTCGTCAAGGGGTGACTCCTCCTCATCATCATCCCTTACCATGACGGAGAACGGGAATTCAGGGACCACCTCATGGTCAGGGCTGTCTGGGCTCTCTGGGGACTTCCGCTGTACTGCACCTTCCCACAGTCCCCAAAAGAGAGGGCAGTCCCGGCCAATTATCACTTTGTGCAGTAATCCCTGCACGATGCCTACATGGTGGGACACTGTACCCCCAGTGGAATTTAAAGTGTCTTGGGCCACAGGGTACACTTTTGTATCCCCATGTATACATGTAACCCCCAAAGTTTTCCCGGGGACCAAGATCTGGGGGAATACGGGCTGTCAGGAGAGTGACCAAGTTCCCCGAGTCCAAAAGTCCCATAAGGGAGGTGCCTTTCACCCTGACTGGACAGAGTGGAAGTCCCTTTGCAGTGTCCAACCTGGCTGTGCATGCCGGAAGCGCCAACAGAGATGTACGCCGCCCTATGGAACAGTCCATGGGTTCCGAGTCGAGGGGGCACCAGGCTGTCATGTGCCCCACAGCATGGCATTTCTAGCAGATTATCTCCCTAATAAGGGGTCTGGCTGTCGGTTTGGGCAGGCCCTTGGCCTTGGAACGGGCTTCTCTAGGGAGTTTAGGACCCCTTTGTTGGCTCTCTGAGTCAGTCTGGGTCCGCCAGTAGGGAGAGGCAAAGGGTCCTGGATCAGCCATGGAGTTCTCCACGTCCTGAGTTCTCCGCCGTCTGGGGATTCCCTTGCGCCACCCAGCACTGCACTGGCTTGGGAAGAGTGTGCACGAAGCGGTCCATCATGACCCTCTACCATCTGGGCTGGGGAAACAGACCTCCGACTGCAGCCATTTCTGGGCGAGGTGCAGAAGATCAAACATTGGGGACCTCGGGGGCCTTTCCCTCCTGTATCCCCACTGGTGCACTCTTTGTGCCCGTACTGTGACCGTCACGCCCAGACGTCTCAGGATCTCCGACTTCAGTCTAGGGTATTCACTGGCGTCCTGCAGGGATAAGTCATAATAAGCCTTTTGAGGCTCGCCTGGGAGAAGCGGGGCCAGGACCCCTGCCCACTGCGGAGCTGGTAGTCTCTCCCTTTCAGCAACCCGCTCAAAGACGGTAAGGAAGGCTTTTACGTCGTGGTCATCTTCTGCAGGGCGTCTCGCACCCTTTTCCGTGACTGCTGTCCATCCTCCTGGCGGGGTGTAGCTGGAGTCTCCTTCACCCGGATAGCTTCCTCCATGATGGCCATCTGCCTGATGAGCTGGTTGGTCTCCTGCTGCGACCGCACTGATTCAGCATGGGCTTATTGCTGTTGGGTGCTAACCTACACCAGGTGCTTCAGCAGCTCCTCCATTACTCCTGTCTAGTTTTTAAGGGTAGTAGCCGCCTTAACCCAGGACATGCAGTCTCTTATTCCAGGATATTGCCCACATCCGAGACACCAATGGCAGGGATTAGCCCAAACGATAGCAGTCTCTTCCAAGGTAAGTCTCAGCAAACTTTATTTGTGCGGTTCACACAACACAAGAAACATAAACAACAGGCTTGCTTCAGCCAAAACACCAGTAAAAACAGTCTCTGTTACATGTCACAGTACCGTACTCGGTGTTCCAGGGTTAGTAAACTGCATGCAAGTCTCCGTCTCTCAGGAGTGCAAGGCCCAGCTCTGGCTCTCAGACACGATTGCTCAGCTGGGCAGTTTGGGTCAGACGCGGAACCACACCCCCTCTCACCTGGCCCTGCTGGCCTTATATAGGGCTGGTAAACCCTGGCCTGGAATGTGGGAGCAGTCATCCCACCCAACTCTTCTGACTGCTCCAATAAAAGCCTGACTCGGATAACGGCATTACTGCCATACTACAAATACAAACGTGTCAGTTGTCTATTGCCGCTGACACCAGAATAAATGGGCTTTACTTCACCGACCTCGGGCAGATCAGTGACATAACGTCCGTCTACAATAATACCTTGTGCCTTCCTACAGTGTATTGAGGCCCATTTCCAACAACCATCACTCCAGTGTTGTAATGGTACATTGTGTTTGCTAACTGTGTAAGAAAGCTATTGGATATTTTGAACACACCTTGAAAACCTTTGTGCAAGTATGTTAGCACAGCTGAAAACAGTTTTGCTGGTTAGAGAAGCTATAAAACTGATCTTCCTTTGAGCTAGTTGAGAATCTGGAGCATTACATTTGTTGGTTCTATTAAACTCGCAAAATGGCCAGAAAAAGAGACCTTTCATGTGAAAGTCGACAGTATTTTCTTGTTCTGAGCGATGAAGGCTATTCCATGCGAGAAATTGCCAAGAAACTGAAGATTTCCTACAATGGTGTGTACTTCTCCCTTCAGAGGAGAACACAAACCGGCTCTAACCAGAGTAGAAAGAGAAGTGGGAGGCCCCGCTGCACAACTGAGCAACGAGATAAGTACATTGGAGTCTCTAGTTTGAGAAATCGACGCCTCACAGGTCCTCAACTGGCAGCTTTATTAAATAGTACCTGTAAAATGCCAGTGTCAATGTCTACAGTGAAGAGGCAACTCTGGGATGCTGGCCTTCATGGCAGAGTGGCAAAGAAAAAGCCATATTTAAGACTGGCTAATAAAAGGAAAAGATTAATATGGGCTAAAGAAAACAGACATTGGACAGAGGAAGATTGGAAATAAGTGTTATGGACAGACGAATCGAAGTTTGAGGTGTTTGGATCACACAGAAGAACATTTGTGAGACGCAGAACAACAGAAAAGATGCTGGAAGAGTGCCTGATGCCATATGTCAAGCATGGTGGAGGTAATGTGATGGTCTGGGGTTGCTTTGGTGCTGGTAAATTGGGAGATTTGTACAAGGTAAAAGGGATTTTGAATAAGGAAGGCTATCACTTCATTTTGCCATGCCATACCCTGTGGACAGCGCTTTATAGGAGCCAGTTTCATCCTGCAACAGGACAATGACCCAAAGCCACCTCCAAATTATGCAAGAACTATTTGGGGAAGAAGCAGGCAGCTGGTATTCTATCTGTAATGGAGTGGCCAGCGCAGTCACCAGATCTCAACCCCATTGAGCTGTTGTGGGAGCAGCATGACTGTATGGTACGCAAAAAGTGCCCATCAAGCCAATCCAACTTGTGGGAGGGGCTTCTGGAAGCATGGGGTGAAATTTCTCCAGATTATCTCAGCAAATTAACAGCTAGAATGCGAAAGGTCTGCAATGCTGTATTTGCTGCAAAGGGAGCGTTCTTTGATGAAAGCAAAGTTTGAAGTGGAAAATTATTTGTGTGTATGTATATATGTGTATATATGTGTGTGTGTGTGTGTATATATATATATATATGTGTGTGTGTGCGTGTGTGTATATATATATATATATATATATATATATGTATGTGTGTGTATATATATATATATATATATATATATGTATGTGTGTGTGTATATATATATATATATATATATTGTATATTATTTATATTTTGTGTATATATATATATTAATTATATATATGTGTATGTATTATATTATATATATATATATATATATATATATATGTATATATATATATATAACAAAAACGTACTCAAATATAAAACAATATGATGGGTGCCAGCGATGCTCATGTCACGAGTTCTCATTGTATATATCAGGAAAATCGCAGCACTCCCAATATAGTGAAAAAAAGTTTCTTTATTCCAACAAGTCCAAAGAGGAACGTTTCGGCTCCTAAGAGCCTTTCTCTGATATATATCTATATAAATAGAGGGGCATAAATACATGCACACTCACATCTGCCCATGTATACACACATGCGCGCGCGCACACATCCGCCCATGTATACACACATGCGCACGCACACATCCGCCCATGTATACACACATGCGCGCGCGCACACATTCGCCCATGTATACACACATTCGCGCTCGCACACATCCGACCATGTATACACACATGCGCGCGCGCACACATCCGCCCATGTATACACACATGCGCGCGCGCACACATCCGCCCATGTATACACACATGCGCGCGCGCACACATCCGCCCATGTATACACACATGCGCGCGCACACATCCGCCCATGTATACACACATGCGCACGCACACATCCGCCCATGTATACACACATGCGCACGCACACATCCGCCCATGTATACACACATGCGCGCGCACACATCCTTGCCCATGTATACACACATGCGCGCGCACACATCCTTACATATGTATACACACATGCACGCGCACACATCCTTACATATGTATACACACATGCACGCGCACACTTCCTTACATATGTATGCACACATCCTTACATATGTATACACACATGCACTCACAAGCCCATGTGCACACACTTTCTCCACAAACACTTACTACACAGCCTCCCTGGGTGCTGACAGTACACTGACAAGTTCCTTGTAGGGGGCGGGTCTGGGGCAGAGCTTCCCCCAACCTCTGCTGCCCTCTATAGCAAGTCTTGCTGGAGCCGATAGCTGTTTTTCAGCCCTGATGAGAGCCTTCTGGGCTCCACAATCATGGCTCCCTAGCTTTCAGCTGTAACTGTGAACAGTAGATGCTAGAGCATGTGGAGTTCACAGCTGGGAGGGATCTAGCTGAAGAGATGAGGGAAGGAGACGTCCCTACTCGCTATACACAGTGTGATTTACAGCAGCTTCCTCTGTGACCTGCAGTCACACAGTACAGAGCTGCTTTTAAAGATGGCAGTCCTCTGTACACATGAGTATCGTTAATAAATGTATATACAAGCACAAGGTTGAAATAACTGTAAATGAAAATAAAAATGTTATATAAAACACATACATTGCTTAAAAAAATTGCGACACATTCCCTTTAACCCCTGCACTCTCTCTGACTCACTTCTACCTCTCTCTACCTTATTCTCATTTGATGACACAAAGGCAGACACTGCTTTCTACAACAACACAATCCCCTCCACCCTCGATTTGGTTCTCGCACACAACAGAACACGCAAAATCAACAGACAACCCGAGCACACTGATCTAACCAAAAAGCTAAGGTGAGCTTCCAGAGTTGCTGAACGACACTGCAAAAAACCCCACTCCACTGACGACTTGGCTACATTCAATCAGTCACTCAAATCCTCAAATTGTCATACCACTGTCATATCCTCTCTGTCTCACAACCCTATACAACTATTCAACACCTTTCAACTCTTTCTTCCGTCCCCCTGTAACCTATCCCCATATCTCCTCTCAGTAGATGATTTTGCCAATCACTTCTTAAACAAGTTCAACATAATCAGAGAAAGCTTCACCCCACAGTCCCTTTCTCCCACCTCTATACCTGCACAGTCCCCACTGCCCACTTCCTCTCTACTCTCCAAATCCAGCCCCACTACCTGTAATATTGACCCAATGCCATCCCACCTCATCAGAGACCTTGGTGCTTTTATTTTCCCAGCCCTCACCCGTCTGTTCAACTTATTGTTAACCTCTGGCATCTTCCCTTCTTCCTTTAAACATGCTACCGTCACACCCATCCTTAACCCCTTACTGTCATATGACTTATGAGTATGTCATTGTGCTGCTAATTGCAGCTTACACTCGGCGGTTACAGCGCAGGTGGACGGCGGCGCCTTCCTGCACTGTTTAACCCCTTAGATGCCACGGCCTCTAAATGAATGAGAACTGGTGCCGCGCACTATTTCTCACTCCGATCGGGAGATCAGCAGCAAGATCGCCAACATGTTTTACTACTTCCTGCCCCAGGCAGGAAGTAGTGAAACTGCCATCTTTGTACACCCTAATGCATTGTATATACAATGCATTAGGCTGTATAAATGATCGCTCACCTAGTGGTGAAACACCCTAGGGGGACTCAGTTAAAGTAAAAAAAAGCAAGCAAGCATTATTCTGACGGGGCCGGGATTTCGGCAACGCGCAAATTGGCACATGCGCAGTTCCTCCCAGCCACCTCAGCTAGAGCTTCCAGTGTCGTATTGTTGCAGGGTATGCAGCAGCGATCTGAAACCTGTTGCTTGATTCATCCAGTGACACTTCCCCCCACCTATTACAGCACTTTGCTGCTATACATGGTACCATACAGCGCTGTATTTCTCATAATACACTTTGCTCAATATTGGCTGTAGGCAAATATATGCATCCTGGTTGCAAAGATTGGCTGCTGAGCTGTTATCGTCCGGAGCTTCTATAGGCTGGCTCCGAGCACAGGCCCTGCCTCCAGATGGTTCAGGGTCTAACTCCGTTCTCTGTGTGCTTCTCTGGCCGCTTATACCCGTCACTGGCGGAGGTGCTGAGAAGGAGAGAAGGCGCCGAGATCTCCAACCTAGTCCTCCCAATCTGCACAAAAACTGCCAGATATAAGAATTAAGGGGGACATGTATGAAAACTGTCTTGGTCTAAGACTTTTCTTGTTGCTTTTAGCAACCAATAAGAGCACCCGTTTCATTTTTTCAGAGCACTATATGAAATGAAAGGGGTGCTCTGATTGGTTGCTACGGGCAATAAGAAAAGTCTTAGACCAAGACAGTTTTCATACATGTTCCCCTAAATGCTCTGAAACTGCTGCATCTTACAGAATAAGAAACACTGCACTGGAAACAGCATGTCTGTCTAAAGCTGGTGCTGCCCTCAGCAAGGGTGGCATCAATTATGTGACAGGTTCCCTTTAAGCCTTTGATAATTACAGTGTTTGGTTTAGTTGATTAGTTGACCTTTGTCTGTGTATACAGTATGTACCTCAGTGATTGTTTTACATGCAATGCCTAAATTTTTATTTTTATTAATTTCTGTAATTTTTTTTTTTTATCTTAGGGGGATTCAGCTCCTAGGTACAAGTGTCATGTCTGTGAGAAGTGCTTCACTCGAGGAAACAACCTCACCGTTCACTTACGTAAAAAGCATCATTTTAAGTGGCCGTCTGGACACCCTAGATTCAGGTATTTTATTAAGTAGTCATACTGCAATAAAGTTTGTGCTGAACCCAAATTTCCATGATACGGCTTTGTCCGGAATGCTTTTTAACTCATTACCGAAAATTGAAGTACAGGTACATCATAATGTCAGTAGGGTCCTGTGTAGAAGGCTCATTCACCATGTCCGCTACATAAGAGGCTGATGCCAGCTGCTTATTTCAGCAGCGAATGGAGCTGACTCTGAAGCCTGCTGTTTAACCATTTAGACATTGCAGTGACCGCAGTCATGGTGTCTAAATGAATGACAAATGGTGCTGTTCCTCCCTTTGATTGGTGCACCTGCGGCTAGATTGCGCAGTGTTGATCCATTATCATGAGAGCTGGAAATCTAGTGAAAGCTTCCATAGCCGCCATGTTCACTGTTCTATTACTTTCTACACCAGGCAGGAAGTAATAGAACCGCCATCTTGGTACACCCGTCTGCATTATATAAATAATGCAGAAGGTGTACAAGCGATCGAACCCTTTAGTGATCAAGTACCTTCGGAGTACTAAGGGCGACATGTCCCATTAGGACTGCACCATTTTTTTGGTATATTTTGCACCAAAAAACTGTTGATGCCCTATTTTCTATATAAATGAGCTGTCGTACACCAAAACTAGGCGCATTAAATGCCAGGCACAACACATTTGAATGTAGGTGCATCAATTATACTATACAAGGTATACCACATGTCAGCTTTTTGACAGGTTCATTCATTCAGGAGCACTATACACTCATTTAATGTGCCTTAAAACTGTCGTGGAGGTGCCTCTTTTCTGACATGTTGCTTTTAGTTTCAAAGTAAAAAAAAAAAAAAAAAGTGTTTTTAAAGTATAAAAATACTAAAAGTTTAAATCACCCCTTTTTGGCATTTTACAAATAAAAAAAGTTACAAATAATTATCGCCACATCCATAAAACTCAGTTCTATTAAATTATAACCTCACTTAAACCGTATGCTAAATACCTTAGAGGAAAAAATAAACTCCAAAATTGCAGAGTTTTTTTGGTCATTTCACATCCCCCTAAAAAATGGAATACAAAGTAATCAAAAAGTAGCATCTTTCCCAAAATGGTATCAATAAAAACTACACTTCCGTCCACAAAAAGTGCATAATCACCCAAGTCCATAGGTAGAAAAACAAAAAAGTTACTGGTTGCAGAAAATGGTACTTCAGCACAAATACAAGGACTAGAGAATTTTTGTAAGTACTCAAGCATAACAGAAAACCCTACATATTTGGTATTACCGGAATCATATCAACCTCCACAATACAGTTAATACGTAGTTTATATCGAAGAGTGAATGTCATAAAAACAAAACCCCCGCAAACATGGCGCAAGTAAATTTTTTTCACACTTCACCCCACTTTTTCACAATCGCCTTCACTCTTGATTTGGTCGTTCCTCTCATGCAGAGTCTCCACCACCCACGTCTATCCCTACACAGTACCCAACACCCGTGTGTGTGTGTGTATATTGTATGTGTGTGTGTGTGTGTGTGTGTGTGTGTGTGTATATGTATGTATGTATGTGTGTGTGTATATATGTGTGTATGTGTGTGTGTGTATATATGTATATGTATATATATATATATATATGTATATATATACACATATGCACAAATATATCTATGACAGGCTTTCTGCTCTTCTCTCCAAATTCAACCTCACTACCTGTAATCTTGATCGACAGCCATCCCACCTCATCCCTGATCTTAGACATGTTATTATCCCAGCCCTCACCCATCTGTTCAACCTATCGTTAACCTTCCTTTCCCCCTTTAAACACTCTACCATCACACCCATACTTAAGAAACCATCTCTTGACCCCTCCTCTCTGTCCGACTATCGCCCTATCTCACTGCTTCCTTTTGCCTCTAAACTTCTCGAACAGCATGTCTATCTTGAAATTTTTGACCCACTGCAATCTGGTTTCCGATCCCACCACTCAACCGAAACCACCGTAGTCACCAATGATCTGACCTGTCATCTGCCTTTGACACTGTTGACCACTCCCTCCTACTACAAATCCTCTCATCCCTCTGCTTTACAGACTTGACCCTTTTCTGGAACTCCTCATACCTCACTGATTGGACTTTCAGTGTCTCTCACTCTTGCACTACATCCTCCTTTCCCTCTCTACCTGTTGGTGTCCCCCAGGGGTTGGTCCTGGGTCCCTTACTCTTCTCTATCTTCACTCTTGACCTGGGTCAGCTCATAGCATTACATGGCTTTCGGTACCACCTGTATGCTGTTGACACGCAACTCTATCTCCGGCCTCGATGTTAACTCTCTCCTCTCCCGGATTCTAGGCTTTCTATAGTTCATATTCTCCTTCTCCTCCAGTCTCCTAAAGCTAAATGTGGAGAAAACAGAATTTATCATCTTTCCACCATCCCTCTCTGTCCCCCACCCAATCCATCTATCACAATCAACGGATCTATACTCTCACCGATCCCTCAAATCCGCTTCCTTAGGATAACCGTTGACTCCTCTCTGTCTTTCAAACCACACATCCAAGCCCTCAGCTCTGCCTGCCGCCTCCACCTGAAAAATATTTCTCGAATTTGCTCATTCCCTAACTTCGATACTACAAAAATGATATTCCATGTCCTCTAGGCTAATGCACTCTGCGGTCTCCTGTCTAGCACTCTCTCTACTAGCAACTCCTTTGCCTCTCCCATCTGCCAATCTTTCCACTGGTTACCCATTGCCTCCCCTCACGCAATCTCTGCTCCTCTCAAGATCTTCTTCTCTGCTCTCCTATTGTCAACTCCTCACATAACTCCAAGACTTCTCTCGTGCTTCCCCCATACTCTGGAACTCATTACCCCAACACATCAGACTCTCCCCCACCTTTACTAGTTTCAAATGCACCTGAAAACCCATCTCTTCAGAATAGCCTACAATTTACAATAACCATTTTGCCATAATACACACATCTCTGTCTCCCCCTTCTCCACCGTAGATTGCAAGCTCTCGCAGGTAGGGTCTTCTCTCCTTCCCCATCAGTGTGTTACTTATTGTTATTGTGTAAATCAATTATAGTAATAGCTTGAAGAAAGTTTTTAAAATGGGACTATGAGGATTAGATTCCTCCAGCTTCTGTAATTGGCATAACAGAGAACATGGTTTGGGAGGCAGAAAAAGATAAGGGAAGATATTTATCATGGTGCAGCATCGTAAGAGCTTTGTGGGTGATGGTAATAAATATTCTACAGTATATGCTATTATTGCAGTGACAGGACAGTTGCATTGTGTAGCAGTTAGAACGATGAGCCTGGTAACTGCATTTTGGAGAATGAGTTAGAGCAACAAAAAGAGTTTTTGCTTCTTCTACAGTAAGAAAAGTCAGATTGTGGCGATAATTTAGAGGTACAAGTGACTGAATATAGGGAGCAAAGTAAAGATGTGAGTCAAAAATGACCTTAACACGGAACACAGTATCGATAAGATCAAGGGTGCACATCATCTTCTGTTGCAAGGGCAATATGGTCATATTGCACCTCTTCCAGAGCCTGCAGTAAATCTAAGAGGGGTATTTCCCACCTCAGACCTTTGTAGCACTTCATTTGTACATACCCAAAATGACTGAGAGGTCTTAGTTACACTTTAGGACCTGCTGCAGAGATCAGAATGGGGAGTCACCTCTCCAGAAAGACGATATAAGGTGCTTATTTTCATTGTATTTTGGGGGTTACATAAGTGGCTGTTTCACAACTATATCCTCCTCTCCAACTCATCCCCCTTTTTGGAGTCTAGACACGATTAGGCATTTTTATGTTTTATCTTGTGAATTTGCTATGCTTGTGTCAGAAATACAGTGCCAAGCAAAAGGGTAATAATATTTAGAACTTTTGACTTTCAGGGTCAATATCTCACCATCCACTACAGCTTTGAACGTGAGACTACCATCATTTTATAGACAATCATCTTGGCTATCTCATACAGAAATTTGACTTGCAACTATTTAGCATATACTTAGTTCTGCAGATTCTTGTCATGTAACTGCATTGTTACCGTTTTGCTCCCGTTGGTGGAACAATCTCTTTCTTATTGTATAGAACAACCTCTTCTCACGTTCCCTAATAGCTTAAGTTGATTTCCAAGCAAAAGGTTCAGATTGAGGAATAGCCATGAAGAAGATTTCCCAAGAAAGAGAAACATCATCCAGCTCATTGATAGTGGTCTCTTGGTCAAGAAAATTGCCAAACTTCTGAAAGAATATGAATTGAAGTCCGCCCATTCATTCCAAAGCCAAGAGGTGGACATCCAGACAAAATATCGGATGGGTGCGAATGAGTCTGGAAGAATCAAGGGAAAGGAGGCTAATGGGCTGAGAATTTGAAGGAACTGTTAAGTTTTGTGAAGGAAGTCTGATGCTATGGGGTTGTTTCACAGCCAAAGGCATTGGATACTTGACCAGGATCGATGATGGTCTCAATGCTGAGCTATATGTGAGTGTCCTACAAGATGAGTTACTTCATACACTCAAGTACTATGGGTATGAAAAGGATGACATAGTGTTCCAGCAGGACAACTATCCAAAGCATATGTCGAAATTGGCAAAGAGATAGTTTAACAACAATGTAGTAGAGTTGCTGGATTTGCCCTCATAGTCCCCAGACCTCAACCCAATCGAACACGTCTGAGTAGTGTTGAAGAAAAAGCTGTATTCATAAATAAATGAGTCGACCAGAATGCACCAAAATTGAGAACATAATGAACAGACCTGGGATCAGATTTTGGTCGAGAAATGCTTGAATCTGATCGAGAGCCAAGAAAGATTTAGGCAGTGTTGAAAGCCAAAGGTGGATTTATAAAATACTAACAAAATAATAAAAGTTAAAGCCTAGATTTTTAGGACCAAAACCGTAACAATGCACTTATGTGACAAGAATCTAGATAACTAAGCAGTTGCTAAATAGTTGCTAGTCAAAGATGATTGTCTATAAAATGATGGCAGCCTTATGTTCATAGCTTTAGTGGATGGTGAGATATGAAGCCTAAGGGTATTTTCATCGCGCATTTCGTTGCGTATTTGCGCTCTAATACGGGCGATATGCGCGGCGAAATTACGGTAATCCATATTTCTCATAGAGAACTTATCCTAAAAGTCAAAAGTTCAAAAACTTTGTTACCATTTTGCTAGGCACTGTCAATACTCCTTTGAGGAAGAATCCAGGAATAATACAGAAATCGCTTTTACTGAATTACTCATTTAAGTTTCTTAAAATAAAATATATACAACCCTTTATTAACAGCCATACAGTGTCCACCATAACAGTGCCAGCCATACAATTCCTTCCATAACATTGCAGTGCTCACGATAAGGCTATGTCTCCACTGCAAACGTCCATTTTTTCAACGTTCTTTGTTTTCAGGAAAAGCTAAAAAAAAACGACTAAAATGAGGTCCCATAGACTTGTATAGTAAAAATGTACTGTTGTCTCCATGGAGCGTTTTTTTCAGCTCATTTTATTTGCTGGTTGTTTTTTGAAACGCATTACAAAAAAACACTGAGAAGGGCAGAAAATTTACTATTGGAGACTATGTAAAGCGCCAGACGTTTTTTGCCATTTTTTTTTGCCGCATTTTTTGCAGAAATAAACAGCATATCTAATCGCCAAAAAAATGGCCAAAAAATGCCGCAAAAAACCTCAGTTTTATGAATGTTTTTAGGATTTGGGGTTGCTGCATGGGTTAAAGGGGTGGAGGGTAAGCCTGTCAGTGCCCAGACCTTAAGCCACACACTGCGTCAAATTGGTCTGCATGGCAGTCATCCCAGAAGGTAGCCTCTTCTAATGATGATGCACAAGAAAGCCTTATCCCCTCCCTTCAGAAATTGGGCAGCAGGACAGTATTCCAACATAACTACCCCAAACTCGCTACCAAAACGACCACTGCCTTGCTGAAAAAATGAGGGTGAAGGTGCTGGAGTGGCCAAGCATGTCTCCGGACCTAAACCCTATTAAGCATTTGTGCGGCATCCTTAAACGGAAGGTGGAAGAGCGCAAGGTCTCCATGATGTCTTCCTGGAGGACTGGAAGAGGATTCCAATGGCTGAAATCTGTGAAGCTCTAGTTAACTCCATGCCCAGGAGAGCTAAGGCAGTGCTGGCAAATAATTGTGGCCACAAAAAATATTGACACTTTGGGCACAATTTGTCCATTTTCACGTATGGGTGTACTCACTGTTGTAGTCGGTGGTTAAGACATTGATGACTGTGTGATGAGTTATGTTGAGGGCACACCAAGTTTACACTGTTATACATGCTATACACTGACTAATTTACATTGTATCATAGTGTCATATCTTCAGTGTTGTCCCATGAAAAGATAAAATACAGTATTTACAAAAATGTGAGGGGCGTACTCACTTTTGCTAGATACTGTAAATATCACAGAGCTCAGCTTCTCTCTCTTTCTATCACATCTTGCCTTTAAATAGAGGGGTCATAAACCACATGACTGTTTCACTTTAACTTCAATAGAGTAAAGTATGCCGGGCAGGAGTTGGTTCTTGGTATTGTGTGAATTAATATTAAATAAATTGCTGCATTGGACAATAATTCTAATATATGGTATAGTAAAATGCAGTTGATTTGGTATCATCTTTTGTGTATACATTTTGCTTTATTTTAAGGATTTAGCTTTATTGTGTATTTTCCATTGTTATGTTTTACTTCATAGGTATAAAGAACATGATGATGGCTTTCTACGTTTGCAGCTGGTGAGATATGAAAGTGTAGAACTGACGGAACAACTAATGAAAGAACGTGAGAAGCAGGGAGTATCCTTGGATGATGCACCTACCTGTTTGGTTTTAGGTCAAGGAGCAAGCACAGGATCTGAGGGAGTGGATTATGAGAGGACTGCAGTAGAAAAAGACTATGTATTGCTATCAGACTGACTATTTGCTTAGAAAATACATTTGTTCTCAACATAGGGCAGCAAGAGCCTGTATCTCAGATTGTCCATTTTCTAAACTGAGATCCTTAAGAAGTTCACCACTTTCCACCTGTTCTTGCCTCAGTTTAGAATTATGGACTGAATACACAACTTCATCTCCTTCAAGTACAGTGGTCCCTCAACATACAGTATTAATTGGTTCCGGGACGACCATTGTATGTTGAAACTATTGTAAGTTGAAACCATAACATGTTCAAAATTGGTAATTGATTTGAAGCACCAAAAAGGCATACAACTTAATGCAAAATGGAAAGAGCCGCTGGAAGCTGTAAATCAGTAACTGGGACATTGTATGTTGAGCGTGGTTTCAAGATACAATCTCCTAAACAAGTATGCTGAGGCCATTGGAACTTAAAGGGGTTTTCTTGCTACAAAGATAATTTCTGTAGCGATGGGGACAGTAAAAATAAGCACTTTTGCAATTAATTTGTTTTACCTTGATTGGCTGCCTGATATTTAGTTCAACCCACTAGGTGGGACACACCCCAAGTGCTGTGATTGGCTGTCGTGTGTTCTCTGTGCTTACTCCCCCTGAGCTGTGTGAAAATGAAAGTGAAATTGGGACAGGCACAGCTCTGATGTGAAGGATCTGGGCAATGCTAGATTTACTCCCCCCACCCATATAACACACATATAATACACTTGACTCCCCCGCTCATATGACACGCATATTATACATTCTGCTCCCCCCCGTCCCTACGACACACATATAATACACTCTGCTCCCCCATCCATACGACACACATGTAATACACTCTGCTCCCCCCGCCCATATAACACACATCTAATACATTCTGCTCCCCCCGCCATATATAACACACATCTAATACACTCTGCTCCCCCGCCATATATAACACATCTAATACTCTGCTCTCCTCGCCCATATAACACACATCTAATACACTCTGCCAGACACAATGACAAGATGTCACTTTCTGTAATATAAGGGGGCTGTATGTATAACTGTTTACACCAATGCAGGTCTTCTGGTTACAAGGAGCCTGGGAGGTAGGTGACAGCTCTCCAGCCATGAGAATTGACCATTGCAGGAGGGCTGCAGAGCTGTGACATCCTCTCCTTTCCCCTGCTCACACAGAATGAGGACTGGGGAGGAGAAAGGGAGGGGGTGGGATGATGTCACCACTCCTCAGAGAGGGAATACACACCTATTGGGAGGAGAGACATGCCTACTGGGAAAAGAGAACCTCCCTGATTGAAGCTGTGAAGAGAGAAAAGCCAAGATGCCTGTGAAAGCTGTACGAAAAACATTAAGGGAGCACGTTTTACTGAATGATGGCCCCAAGAGGCAAATCGAAGACGAAATTTCAATTGCAGCCCTAAAGACTCCAAGCTAAACCTTTAACGGCATCTTAAGCTCAATGATTATAATTTTGCAATTAGCTTGTTTACCTAAATCATTTAGCATAGCAGTTATGAGCTAATCTGTGTGTTCTACACCTAACTCAGCAGCCTGGGGGTTGGGCCACACCACATTTACTGTGATTGGCTGCCTGATATTAAATTCAACCCACTGGGTCCCCCCTGTGCTGTGATTGGCTGTCCTGTGCTCTCTGTGCTTACTCTCCCTGAGCTGTGTGAAATTGAAAATGAAACTGAAACAGGGACAGCTCTGACGTGAAGGATCTGGGCAATGCTAGATTTACTCCCGCCACCAATATAACACACATATAATACACTCTGCTCCCCCCACCCATACAGTACACATATTATACACTCTGCTCATCTCCCCGTATATAACACATACACTCTGCTCCCCTCACCCATGTAACACACATATTATATACTCTGCTCCCCTCACCCATATAACACACATATTCTACACTCTGCTCCCCTCACCAATATAACACACATATAAAACACTCTGCTCCCCTCACCCATATAATACACATATAAAACACTCTGCTCCCCCCACCCATATAACACACATATAAAACACTCTCCTCCCCTACCCATATAACACACATATAATACACTCTGTGGGGGAGGGGGGGATAATGTCACCACTCCTTGGTAAAGGAATACACACCTATTGGGAGGAGAGACATGCCTACCGGGAAAAGAGACCTGCCCCTGGATTTGAAGCTGTAAATGAGAGAAAGCTCTAGATGCCTGTGAAAGCCTGTACTGAGAAAATTTCTTTAAGGGAGCACTGTTTTTTACTGAATGATGGCATAGAGGGCAAATCCAAAGACTGAAATTCTAATTGCAGCCCACTAATGACTCCATACTTAGAACCATCTAACGGCATTTTAAGCCTTTCAACCACCCTGACGTATGGGTACGTCTTGGTGGTTGTAAGGAGATGTGTAACAGGATCGCAGCATGACCCTGTTACACAGCCGCCGGGTGTTAGCGGCTAATTGCAGCTAACACCCGGCGCTTGCAGTAAAAAAATAAATAAATAAAGTTTTAAAGTGTAAAAAAAAAAAAAAAAAAAAGGTTTTAAAAAATTTTCCCCAAAACACCCCCCTTTTAAACCTTTTTAAAATAAAAAAAATAAAATAATAAAAAAAAGTTACAAAAATTTTTGGGAAAATCGCCGCATCCAAAAAAGCCCGCCCCAAATAAAAATATAACACATTTACCCCCTTACGCTAACACCCGTAAAAGGGAAAAAAATTTTCCAAACCCCAATTTTGGGTTTTTTTTTTGGGTCATTTCATTCCTATAAAAATTGGAAAAAAAGTGATAAAAAAAGCGCATGAAATTCCAAACTGAAGCAATAAAAAGTACACTTAAACCCGCAAAAAAACCCCCCTTCATTTAACCCATGGGGTGTTAATACTATAAAGTTATTTTTCAAAACAAAATGGCCCCAAAGGTGAAATTTTAAAAAAATAAAAAAAAATTTTGGGAAATTTTTTTTAGGGCCAAACCAAAAAACATAACGGAAACCCTACATTTTTGGTATTCCCGGGATGCATATAAACCCTTAAAACCCAAAATAAAAACAAAATTTTTACCGAAGATTGAACGCCGAAAAAAACCAAAACCCCCGCAAAAAAGGGCGAAAAGTAACTTTTAATTTTCACATTTTGCCCCACTTTCCCCCAAAATTTTTTTTGCCGTTCCCCAGTATATTCTATAGTAATATGAATAACACCACGGAAAGAAACATCGTCCCGAAAAAAAAAAAACCCCATATTTTCTATGTAGGGGGAAAAAAAAAAAAAGTTATGGTTTTTGGGAAAGGGCCCGGGAAAAAAAAAATTTAAAGAGTAAAATAATTTTTTTTTGTTTTTTGGGTTTAAAAAATTAAGTCCAAAATTAGAATTTTTCAATTAGCTTGTTTTTTCCTAAATCAATTTTGCATAGCAGTTATGAGCAATCTGTGTGTTTTAAAACCTTTAAATCAGCACGTGGGGGTTTGGGGCCCCCCCCCAATTTTTTGTGAATTGGGTGCCGATAATAAATTCAAACCCCCCGGTCCCCCCCGTGCTGTGATTGGCCCCCCCCGTCCTTGCCTCTCCCGTGCTTACCCCCTCCCTGACTGGGGTGAAATTGAAAATGAAACTGGGGCAGGCACAGCTCTGATGGAAGGGTTTTGGGCAAAGCTAATTATTCCCCTCCCCCCCAAACCCAAAAAAACACAAAATAGTACACTCTGCTTTCCCCCCCCCCCCTAATTTCAAAATATTATACACCTGTTCAAAAACCCCCCCTATATAACACATACACTCGCTCCCCTCACCCATTAACACACAAAAATTTCCCCCCAAAACCTAAAAAAAATTTCTCCCCTCACCCATATAACCACATATTCCCACACTCTGCTCCCCTCACCCATTTAACACACATTTTTCTAAAAACCCTCCCCCCCCAAAAACAAAACCCCTATAAAACCCCCCCCCAATAATCTACAAAAATCTGCTCCCCTCCCCCCCCATTAAAAACACCCCCCACCCCCTTTTCCCCAAAAATCTTCCCCTGCCCCCCACCCATCTAAAACACATCAAAAAAACCCTGCTCCCCCACCCATAAAAAACACATTAAAACCCCTCCCCCCCACCCATAAAAACCACAAATAAAACACTCGGGCCCCCCCCCCATATAAATACATTAATACACTCTGCTCCCCCCCCACCCAAATAACACACATAAAAAAAACTCCCCTCCCCCACCCATCCCAACACACCTAAAACCTCTGCTCCCCCCAACCCAATTTTACCCCCTTCCCCATCTAATACACTCTGCCCCCCACCCATTAAAAACATTAAAACACCTGTTCCCCCCCCCATAATAACACCATTTAATAACCCGGGCCCCCCCCCCCACAAAATAATACACCTTCCATTACAATGGAACCCAAAGTTCACCCTTTTTGTAAAAATTAGGGGGTTTTTAAATATAACTTTTTCACCCAAAGCAATGCAGATTTTTTTCTGGTTACAAGGAACCCGCAGGGGGGGTGACCATTTTCAGGAGGTCTGCAAGCCGTGACCCTCCTACCCTTCACCTGCTCACAACAGAAAGGGTGACTGGGGGGGGGAACAAGACAGGAAAGGGGGGGGGCTATGTCCCCACTCCTTTTGGGGAAGGAAACACGCCCCCATTGGGAGGAGAACATGCCTCCGGGGAAAAGGGGAAACCCGCCCCTGGAATTTTTAAGCGTAAAAAGAAAAAAGCTCAAGATGCCCGTGAAAGCTTCCAAAAAAATCCCCTTTTAAAGGGAGCAATTTTAATTTTTCGAAAAAAAGCAAAGGGCAAATCCAAAACTGAAATACTAAATGGGACCCACTAATGACTCCATCTTAAAAAACCCCCCCCAAGGCATTTTCAGGTTTTCCCTGAATTTGAAATTTTGACTGCTTTTTAACCACTTACCAACACTTAAGGTTAACAAGGGGCCCCTTTTAAACGACATTTTTTAGCAAAATTTTCTGGAAAAAAAAAGGCCCAAATTTTTTTCTTTGTTTCCCATGGGCTGGGGGGATTTACAAAAATTGGTTAAGTAGTTTCAGACTGGGAAAAAATTTTTAAAATTTTGAAATTTGCAATTCTTTCTTTTTTTGGGTTTACCCCTTTTTATTTGCAGTTTTTTTTTGGGGCAATAAAATGTTTTTTTATTCCTAGTGTAATCGATGTTCATGCATTCAGTTCAGCATTCCTTATAAACACCGTTTTGTGATTTGTTGAATCTTTTTTGAAAATTTTTAAAAGGAACGGGGAACAATTTTGTAATACTTAAAATTGTTGCGCCTTCACTTTATAAAATTTCAAGGAAAAAACATTTGTTCCCCTAATTCGTCCAAAAAAATTTTTTTTGGTTTTGCCCTTTTGGGCCCTGTTCACAAAGGCAATGACGGGAAAGTTTTTTTCAGCCCCTTAAAATGCCTCAAAAAACGGGGGGGAAAAAACGGGCCAGTCCCCTTACAGAAAACCACAGTTCTCATAAAAAAATATGGTTTTAAATTTTCCTCCGCCCCCCTCGGACCAAAAAACGGGGAGCGGGGGAGAAAAATGACATGCAATTAATTTACGGCGTAACGCGCTTGAAAATGAATGTCTATGAGGCCGGCGGGCTGCCGGCCCCCCCCGTCCCCGCTCTGGAGCACACGGCGTGATTGGGGGGGCGAAATACGCCCACAAATTTTGCGTAATAAGCCAAAGACCCTTTCCTTTCTGTATTCACCCTATAAATTTTAGGGGGATCCCCGGTACAAGCAAAGACCGTAAGGGAAAGTTCACACGGCTTAAATTTCGCCCAAAGGTTTGCAGCCGATTTACGGCCCCGCAAACCGTTTTTGAAATCCTTAAAAAACCCAAAATAACGGGCTGTTTTACATTGATTTTTAAAGGAAATAGTGTCGCAAACAAACGCACTTATTTCCGTTCCGGATGCCCCCGCGGGATTGCACCCCCCAAAACGTAAAGGGAAAACAAGTGCATGTGAATTTTTTTTTCCGGGGAAATTTCCCCCCCTATAATTTAATTTTTGGGTGGTGAATCCGTTGGGAAATCCTTTTCCCAAAAACGGCCACACTTAGTGGGACTTATTTGAAAAATGATTTTCACCTTACTTTAGAAAGGGATTTACGAACGGCAATCCATTTTAAAAACGTTCTGAAATTTTGCCGTGTTAACAAAGCCTAATAATTAGTAAGGAACCTCGGGAATTTTTAGCGCAGTGGGACAAATTTTTCAAAACTTTTCCAAAATTTTTAGACCCTTTAAAACTTGGGCAAAACCCAAAAACAATCCCCACATTTTTCATAGTGTTTTTATGCATCTACACAGGGTTTAAAAATGTCCCAGTCTAGCTTTTTTACCCTTTTTTAAATTGGGGTTTGTGTATTCATTTAAAGTGTTCAAAATCTTAGTGCAAAAGCACCACACCTAAAAACCACTCCCCTTTTTTTTTAAAGACCAGGAGTGTTCCCAGAAAAATGCAAAACAATAATAAATGTGGTTTAAACCCCCGCAAAGCAAATACTTTTGGGCACCAAATTTTTTCCCAAAAAATTCTGTTGCAACTGCATTGACACATTTTGGGCCCCCCATTTTTTACAATTTAAAAAATTCTAAAAAATAAATTAAAATCTATAAATATGAAGTCTGTTTTTTTTTTTTTGTTGTTTTTTTTTTAAAAAGACCTTCCAATTTTTAATTGCGTTAAATTTTTTAAAGGGAAGAAAAAAAAAAAGAAAAATGTTTGGCTACAAAAACTATAGGTAATACTGAAGCAAAAAAGAAACTATAAAGAAAAATATTTTGTGTATATATAACATTTTTTAACTGCATAAATAATGGTAGAGGCGCTTAAGCTAAAGACCAGCCTATTCAATGCTGACACCCGACGTGACAAGATAAAGTTACTTTCACCAGCTTAGCCCAACAAAAAGTGCAGTGCTGCCTTAAAAACACTAAAATAGACTGCCTTGTCCAAATCTCTAAACCCCCAAGTAATATAAAAACTTTGGGAGCTCCCTCCACGCTTTCCCGATTTTTATCTCTTGCTTGGTCAGGAAAGGGCTGCCAAATTTCTGATTTATTTATTTTTTTTCCCCCCTTTTTTTTTTCTTTGCTCTTCTTTACAGGAGGTGATGAAGACTTTTTTTTTTTTCCCCTCACCTTTGGAGGGTAGTTTTTTCAGGGATTTCCCCACCACATTACCCCTTTTAAATTTTCAAAGGGAAAACCCAAATAGTTCCCACTGCAAAATGGGCTAAATTTCTGCCTGGTACTGGGGTCAGCTCACAGATTTATTGTCATTTTACCTCCCCCCCCTCCTCCCCTTAACGGGGGTGACCCTTTAAACCCCTTTTTAAGTTTCCCCCAGGTTACGTGCATACATGCATTGTCTGGCATGGAACCGTAATGTTTTTTTGCTTCCACAGTATCTTTTAAGAGTCCTTGGTTTTGGGAAACCCCTTTTAGTGGCCCCTCTCCTGTAAAGGGAAAGGTTGAGGCCCCCGGGAAAATCTGAAATTTGCTTTAAAACCGGGGGATCCCCGCAAAATTATTAAGCTCCAGTTTAGGTTTTAATATGGTCCATTGGCAATGTTTTGCCTGCCTTCTCATGCAGCCCTTCATTAACCCATAATGTTACAGTTTCCTTCTGCAATGCAGTCAGATATATCTTTTACCTTATGAGGTGTCAATTGCAGTAGGTAGAGTACCCTCCCTTTGCTAATTGAAGTACCTGTCATTGCTGCACAGATGGCTGTTAACCCATTTTAAAACTGTAGTAATAGTTTTATGCAAAAGTTCCCTCCTGTACTCCATGGGTACCTGCCATAGGTACACCATAAATTGCCTTCTCCTACTACACATTCTGACACACTAAATTATTCCCTTCCACAAGTGGAGTACACCTTGTTCCAAATCATATGAGGATTTCTGTAAAATGAGCATTTAACTTTTAATCTTTAGAATAAAATGTTTGAGTTCACGTCTCTTTTTAGATGTCTGGTATCAATTTCAGACAGGTTTGTTAATTTGATTGCCAGGTGATCTTGGTTGAAGACGTTTAGGCTGTTTTCACACTATGCAGTTTTGACATGGGTTTTCTGTTGCAGCAGAGAACTGCAGTAAAACTGTCTTTATTAACGGCCCAGTCCTTCCAGTTACCTAAATTGTTTGCCAAAGTGTTGCAAATGAGTCCACTAAAGAGTCCTGCTAACGTAATAGTTCAGTGTCTTGCAAAAGACTTGAAACCAATTGATATTTAATGAAAACTGAAGAGAGATCACCAAACTGTAAAAAGATATGCAAGTGATTGACAGGACATACAAATATGATAAAGACTTATTAAGGAATGTTTCTGTCAAATTTTATTAACGGGGCAGCTATACAAATACCCCTGATGAGCAGCAAACCAGTATTTAAAGCTGCTTGTATCTTCAGAGTGTCGTGAACCTTTTCATGCAGGATCTTCCACAGCCTGGCAGTTGTGCAGAAATCTGTAGTTTGGCTGCCCCTAACAAGAGCACATGAAATTCATGAATACTAATTTTCAAATGGTTTTATTCATCGATGGTCCTGATGGGGGTAGTTCTGGATGGCTGGTAAATGGCCACCCTGTTCCTACAAGACAGAAATTTCAGCAACAAGATGTTGGAGTAATGATTTAGGTGTAGATATTGGGAACTAAGATGGTAAGTCCCTGAAAATAACCTCAGAGAGAGATGTGGAGTTACTTACTGACCTTTTTTGCTACAGTATAAAAAGAATTGTGCCTTCTAAACTTTGCCTTATAATCTTTATGAACACATTTTGTGTTTTTTTTTTCAAGATATATATAAGTCCATTTTGATTATCGGTGCTTTCACTTGTAATAACATTCTCATGATATAACTGTTGAGGATAAAAAAAAATATTGCACATATGACTGTTTAACAAAAACAAACAAAAGTAGTATGTACATAATAATTTGGAACATGCTGTATGTGTGCTATGCAGTCCCTCCACTGTTTTAAGTTGTACCTGACATTACCTACACAAACAACCACATTACCCCACTTCTTTCTTACACGTAGTTATGTCTTCTAGTTACCCCCTTTCATTGAACAGTATCTCTGTCTTGTTACACAGTCAGCCACTATTCCTCAGCCAAGAAATTATATTCAGTGAACTAGCTACTTCTGCTAGACAATATCATTAACATCCTATGCAGCCAGCCACAGATCCCTCTTCCAGAGTTGGAGTTATTGTGCTCTGTAGATACTTTCTCTTTTTAGATAGCTGTAAATGACATGCTTTGCAGCATACTATATACCACACAATGTACTATTGTGTTATGCAGATTATGTTCTTTTGCAAGGCAGTACAATCGATATAATTGTCTGCTACTTAAAATATAAAAACCCGGAAGCCTAAGTTACTGTATGTATTCTGTAGCCATTGGGATTGTCTAAACTAAGAATACTGTTGTGGTGTCCCTGTCTTCTCACACCTTTCAGTCCCTGTTAATCTGAACTGCACTCTATTCTGACCCATCTTGTCAACGGATCCCTTATGAGGAAGCTGCAGACTGAACTTTCAATGGACGAGCAGTGCTTATGGTCAACTATGTAAAAATACCTGGTGTCCTTTCACACAGCCTTCTCTGCACTGAAGGTTTTTATTAATTCAACACCCCTTCTCAAAATGTCAAGGTCTTTTTACCAAGAGTCATCATAAACAATCACATTTGCTGCTGAACTGAAGTCACTGTCATGATAAAACAATTTTATCCGTGTAGTGTAGGAGACTACACTGAACTGAACTGAACTGTTCTCTTCACTCCAGTCTTGATCCTCTTGCAGAGGTTCATACTCTCTCCTGTTTATCTGTATACCTCTTGTCCATGTGATGAGCTTTGCTTGGCACACCCACTAGTCCATTGTTTCTCAACACCAGTCCTCAAGACTCACAAACAGGTCAAGTTTTCAGGATCTCCCACAGAATGCACTGACAATCATGAAATCACCTGTGCAAAACTGAGGAAATCCTGAAAACTTGACCTGTTGGTGTGTACTGAGGACTGGAGTTGAGAAACACTGCAACTAGTCTCTACTTGTGAGGACTATTACTTTCCTAGGGAAAATGCTATGAAATTGTGTCTGGAAGAAGTAGAATTATTTTTCTTTGCAGAGTACCTCAGCAAATCACCTCGGCAAACCAATCTGTTGGTATGCTACTTTCATTTTAATGTGAGTATTTCTGTTGCATTCTTTGGGTCAGAAATTGGACAGCTGACATAGCTTCCAAACAGCTGCATTACTTATATTATCTTGGTTTAACAATGATGTCTCGTATCCAAAGTATGCACTTTGGTGACAAACTTAAAACGTGCTCTGATAGCTTCTTTTGATTAGTTCCTCCTGGTCATAATGCTATGAAGAGAAGTCATTTGGTATTATTTTTTTTATCTCCACTTTTTTCATGGTCCTCAGGATGGATCTGACTGCATAATCATGGATTTTAATGGGGTTATCTCACTTTGTTAAATGGGTGTTATCACAATACTGTATCACAGAGCCTGCTCCTCACAGCCATCTTCAGGCTCCTACTTCCTGTTCAGGCTGTGAGTGGTTCTACAGCAGTGATTGGGATATCAGCTCTGCTAATCGTAGCTGAGCCCATTATAGGGACATGGCTAAAAGAATGTTTTAACCCCTTCCCGACATAGGACGTATGCATACGCCCTAGCGGGAAGAGCGTTCCCGCAAATGGAAGTATGCATACGTCCTGGCGATCGTGTGGGCGAGCCGCGCACGTTCGCGACATGGTACAAGCGATAAATTACCGCTGGCCGCATGCCGTATCACCCGCGGCCAGAGTGAGCTCCGGCCGCGGGTGATTAACGCTTCATTACCGCAACCTGTTATCAGGGCCGCCATCAGAAATTTCAGGGCCTCCTACAGCTAAAGCGCCTGGGCCCCCTGTCAACCCCGCCCCTATCAATCCCGCCCCCAGCCAACCTCCATAGCCCCGCCCCCAGCCAACCCCGCCCAGCAACCCCTGTCACTCAACCCCAGAAAAAAAAATGCAATTGCGCCATTGTTTTTGGATTTAGTTCTTTCTGAATTATACAACATATATTGTGGATTTTGTGGATCAATATGTATACAAGGGCCAGCAAATACCACTGCATGATCACCAAGTCACCACTATAATGTTACTGACCAAACCAGTATACCAAGACCAATAAAACCAAACAAAAGACCAAATAATACCGCCATATATCACTACATATGGTGACTTATACCACTATAATGTTACTGACTAAACCAGTATACTAAGGACGATATTACCAATAACCATATACAAAGATGAAGTAATACTGCAACTTCACCACTATAACTCCACCTAAAGATGCAGAATAATTACCACAATACTGTTACTGAATATAATCCAATACAATAACACCAATATAACCACCATACAGTGAAAATATAGGGGGACATGTATGAAACCTGTCTAGGCCTAAATCTCCCTTTGTTGCCCATAGCAACCAATCAGAGGTCATAGCAACCAATCAGAGTGCCCTTTTAATTTTTCAGAGCACCATATGAAATGAAAGGGGCGCTCTGATTGGTTGTTATGAGCCCTGATTGGTTGCTGTGGGCAACAAAGAAAGTCCTACATCTAGCCAGTTTTCATACATGTGGCAGATATAAGTTAATACAGTGCAGTTACATTTAGTGACTCACAGGTGACATCTGATAAGTCGCTTTCTTTCCCTTTTCTTCTCCATCCGGTCCTAGCCACCGTGAGGACTTCTCCCGGCCATGACTCGTCCCTGCAGAATTCACAACACAACCTGACACTCGGCACTTTATCATAATCCCACCGGTGCCCCACCATGTACAAACTCCCCATCCATAGTGCCCCAAATTGTAATAATTACCCCTTTGGTGCACTGGTCGTTAATTTTATAGGGACCCCTGTAGGTAGGTAGATAGTGGGCCCGCGTAGGTAGGTAGCCAGCCAGGTATTAGGCCCACCTGTTGGTAGAGGGAGAACTTGAGTGGGGCCCCACACGGAAGAAAACTGAGTAGGGCCCCACTCAAGTTTCCCTACCTCCCCACAGGTCTGGTGAGTGGCCTTGAGTGGGGCCTCACAGGTCTGGTGAGGGATCCCACAAATCCCAGGGGGCTTGAGCGGCCCACGCAGGGCCCTGATCAAGACCTCTAAGATTTGGGAGCCCCAATCAAGACCCTGGAATTTGCAGGGTTCTCGTTCAAGGCTCCTAAGATTTGGGGGGCCAGCTCAAGGCCCTTGGGATTTTTGGGGCTCCAATCAAGGCTCTTAAGATTTGTGGGGCCCTGCTCAACACCTCACAAATCTTAGGGGCCACGATTGCCGCCACACATATGCCAGGTGCCCCGATTGCGGCCCCACATACACCAGGGGCCCGAGTGCGGAACCCACATACGCCAGGGGCCCTGAGTGCGGACCCACATACGCCAGGGGCCCTGAGTGCGGCCCCACAGGACTGGGAAGTGGCCTGGCATCTCTGTGGTGGAAATAGGGGGCTGTGCTGCAGGTTGAGATGCACATAACTTTACATTACATCTGTTTAGTGTGACTTACTTCAGCGTGCAGGCAGCCTCCTGTGCACAGAGCAGTCGGTCCTTCCCCCTGTTCCCTCTGGCCATGGGCGTGACATCACTGCTCTGCTGGCAGCCAGAGGAGGAGGGTCCGACTGCTCAGTGCACAGGAGGCTGCCTGCACGCTGAAGTAAGTGACACTGTAAGTGCACAGCAGCGCGGCCCCCACTCCCCCCGGACACAGCTGATTGATATGGTAGGGAGAGCAGGCCTGTGGTCTGCTCTCCCTTCCATTAACGTGGAGCAAGGGGGCGGAGCCTGGCGCCGGCGGCGGGCCCCCCCTTGCCTTACAGTCTGGCCGGGCCCGGTACGGGAGTACTGGTTGTACCCCCGTATCGGCGGCCCTGCCTGTTATGCTCCCTCCTCCTGCCTGCTCCCGACGGCTGCCGCACTACAGTGCAGCGATCTCCTGCCTGATGGTCCCGGGAAGTGAACAGCACTTCCCGGGGTCATCTGGGACGTCACCATGCCCGCAATGCATTGTAGGCATGGTGACAGGCAGTTGTCATGGCGACCAGTACACAGTACTAGTACTGTGTACTGGGCTGCCTTCTAAAGCCTTGTTCACACGGCTTATTCTGGGATGGATTCCAGCCGTACTGCGTGCCGTATTTGCGCTGCAGTACGGCTGGAATCCGTCCCAGTCATTACGGTAATCCACAGTTCTCATAGAGAACTATAGGATTCCGTCTCCTCTCCCCGCTCGGCGAATACGCCAAGGGGGGAGAAAGTGACATGCACATTATTTACGCTGTGTACGCGGCGTGAATAATGAGTGTCTATGGGGTTGGCGAGCTGCCGGCCCCCCGCCCCCTCTGCACTGCAGCCGGCGTAATTGCGGGGCGAAATCCGCCCCCGCAATTACGTCAGCAATAAGCCGTGTGAACACTGCCTAACAGCAATCTGATGATTGCTGTTAGAAAAAAAAGTTAAAAAAAATGTTAAAAGTGAAAAAAAAGTATACCACAAAAACAAAAAATAATATAAAAACACGTACACCACCCTTTTCCCCTTTACAAACGCCAATTGCCCTAAAAAATATCAAACATAAAAAAAGTACCCATTTTTGGTATTGACGCATGCGTAACGACCGGCCCTATAAATTTTTAACATTAATTAATCCGCACGGTGAACACCGTAAAAAAATAAAAAAGTCACAGAATTGCATTTTTTGTTCACCCCGCAGCACATAAAATGGAATAAAAAGCGATCAAAAACTCATATAGTGGGGACTTCAATGCGGTTCTATCTCAGGTGGAAGACAGGCGAGTTGGAGGGGCCGGTCCTCGGAGGCTTAGCCAGGGCAGTAAGGTTTTAGCAAATTTTGTTGAACATGTAGATGTCTGTGATCCCTGGAGGATCCCAACCCAGAGGGTAGGGAGTACTCCTATTTCTCGCATGTCCATGATAGTTGGTCACGGATCGACTACACTTTTATCTCCAGAAATTTACTGCCGCGGGTAGAAGATGTCAAAATTGGGGATATGGTCATTTCGGACAATTCTCCAGTCTTATTGACTATACGGGACCGTGTGCAGAGAGGCTCCGACTACATATGCCGGTTTCCCTCCTACTTAATCCGGACCGAGGAATTTCAGCTGACTCTACAGGGTTGGTGGTTGGAGTTTCAGTTATATAACGAGTTACACCAGGACACACCCCAACTCTTTTGGGACACCGCCAAAGCTGTTCTGAGGGGCAGACTGGTCGCAAGCTTTCAAAAGAAGATCAGGGACAAATTGAATGCCCTAAGTATCAGGCTACGGGAGGCATACAGTGCATTTAGCACATCGCCCCAGGCTGATAATAAAACCGAGTGGATCTCTGTCAAAAAGGAATATGAAGCCTGGGTAGCAACGAGGGAGGCTTATAAAAGAACAAGTGCGGAAGCCCGGTTGTTCCACTTCGGGAGTAAACCAGGGCGGCTGTTGGCTAGATTTGCCAAGGGCCCCCGCCCGCCAGCACATGTCCCTGCAGTGAAGGACAGTGCGGGCATTCTGAGAAGACCGGGGGAAGAGGTAGTGGAGATCTTCCGCTCCTTCTACCAGAAATTGTACTCAGACGAGCATCTAGATGATGAGCGCTCAGTGAACTGCCGGGTCTCTCGGAGGAGGAGGTCGCTGGTTTGGGGGCTCCTATTACTGAGCTCCAACTTGGAGCAGCAATTTCCAATTTGAAAAACAACAAATCCCCGGGTCTGGACGGATTCACCAGAGAATTTTTTTTAAAACTTTAAAGTCTCAGGTGACCCCGACATTGCTCAATCTTTTTAACTCCTACTTGCTGGGAGCGTCTATCCATAAATCAACAATACAGCACATATCTCGGTCCTACCGAAGGAGGGGAAGGATCCTACCTTGGCTGCTTCCTTCCGACCTATATCATTAATCAATGCAGACCTGAAGTTAATTACCAAAATCATGGCCGATCATCTAGCCCATTTTATGCCTAAGCTTATAGGCTCTCACCAAGTGGGCTTTATTCAAGGTCGGTCGGCAGTGGCCAATATTAGAAAAGTCCTCCTCGTATTAGATGTAATAAAAAAAAAAAACACTAAACACTCCAACGCAGCTTTACTCACTGTCGATACAGAGAAAGCCTTCGATAGTGTGGATTGGGGATGGCTCAATTTAGTTTTGGATAGAATTGGTTTAATAGGTCCTTTTAGGACCTTTCTAGCAACTTTATATAGGAACCCTGAAGCTAGGATTAGCCTCCCAGGTTTTCTTTCCCGGTCATTTCCCCTAGAACGTGGAACACGCCAAAGATGCCCCATGTCTCCTTTCCTTTTTAACCTGGCCATAGAACCCCTCGCCAGATTTCTACTTTCTTCTGACACATTTGAGGGCATTAGACTCAAGACTGCAGAACTCAAGTTAGCGCTCTTTGCGGATGATATTCTATTCCTTTTGGCTCATCCGGAAAGAGACATAGACCCTCTACTGTCCCAAAGGCATTTTTTTAGGTCCTGTTCTGGCTTCAAGATCAACGTGACGAAGTCGGAACTTCTTAGCATTTCAAACCTAGCAAAACCTTTTCCCGCCCACACCTTAGACGTCCCATTGTCGCTCGCTAAAACCTCTATCTCATACTTGGGAATACACATAGGCAAATCTCTGGAATCTCTTTACCACTTAAATTATCCCCCTCTTATCTTTAAGATTGTTAGGGTACATGATAGGTGGTCTAGGCTTCCCCTCTCACTATTTGCGTGTTGTCATCTAATTAAGATGATGAGTTTCCCTAAACTCTTATACCCCCTCCAGACGATCCCTCTCTTACTAAGGTATTCAGACATAAAAATTCTACTGGCAGGGTTCACCAGATTTATTTGGGCGTCGAAAAAACCAAGGTTAGCAATCTCCAAACTTATGCTCCCGAAAGCCTGTGGTGGGATCAATCTCCCGGACATAAGGAAATACAATGTAGCTTGTGTCCTTAGACACTACCTAGATTGGGTGAGAGGAACCTCGTATTACTCGGACACCGAACTGGAATCGCTCCTGGCGGAACCTTGGGATCTGTCGGCGCTCCTTCATACCAAATTCTCCTCTATACCCGCACACCTTAGAGCTTGCATGTTGATGAGAGACACTATTGCTGCCTGGAAAATCTGTCGAAAACTGTTTAGACTGCCAGCAGTTTATAGTAAACATATGCCCCTGATGGGACATCCAGAGCTTCAAACTAGTGTGGGAAATCCTCACCTGCTGGACTGGCGACAGAGGGGTCTAACATGCGTGAACTCCATCTATGATGGCCCCCGACATAAATACTTCTCATTCGGGGAGCGATTCCATATCCCAGACTCCCACTTTCTAACATATTATCAACTGCTTAGCTTCCTGAAAAGTAGGGTGCTTCGCTTGGAGGCTGAATTCCCTACAAATGGGTTTGATGCTTTTCTAGACCCGAACTCTGGCTGCCTCTCCCTCTCTATGCTCTACCCTAGATTATGTGAGCCGGAGGTATATTCATGGGAGCACAAATTGTTTTCCTCATGGGAAAAAGCGTTCCCTGCATTGCGGGGCATGACTACTGTATTAGATGGGTGGACCCGGGTGTGTAAGGCGACAGTGAGTGAAGGGTGGCGGGAAACGCACTTTCGGTTTATCCATCACGCTATATATGGGTTTAACATCCCCCCTCATGCACTGGCACCGCATAGGAAGGTGGCATGTCCTAAATGCTCCCACCCAAAGACAGATCTGTTACATGGCATGTGGAGCTGTCCTGAGGAGCACAATTTCTGGCAATCATTGCTACAATTGTTATGTACTAAAGGTCAGCTGAACATTGCTATGTCCTCGGAGGTACTATTGTTCCATGATTTATCAATGATATCTGAGCCTCATGCCACCATCCACTTGATCCTTCTAGCCGCCAAAAGGTGCCTACTTGGGCATTGGCTTGAACCTCGGACTCCAGATATTAGCGAGGTTATCTTAATGGTTAAAAAACACATGGCAATGGAAAAAGTTGAGGTGGAACTGGCCAAGAACTCAAAGACGGAGAAATTCTTGGATAGGTGGAACAGTTTTATTTGTAACTTCTTAGATAAAGAGGAAATCAAATTACTGGTGACCCCCTTTAGACTAACTAAGTGGTACTTGGAGGGAGAGTTGGGTGGGACATTGGGGAAACTGAGACTTGAGGAACAGGGGGACTGACTTAGTGGACACTGAGTGCTTACTGTAGCGTCTGTGAACTGCGCGGACCCAGAGATCTATTTACAAGGCCGAATGCTCTATTCTGATAGGGGCGATGTGTCGGCTTGTGGTGTAACTTTTTATGTTCTCACCTTTTTGTTCCCACAACAAATGGCATGACTCTGCACTGTTGTAAATGATGTTTTACTTAGCGATTGTACATGTCTTTATCCCTCGGGCATCTGGCAGATGTTGTATTTACCATTTTTATTTTTTTGGTATGTACATATATATACTTCTACATTTTGTTACTGCTATGTTACAAAAATCTTAATAAAAATATGTTAAAAAAACCAAAACTCAAACTCCAAAGTTGTACCAATTAAAACGTCCGTTCGACCCGCAAAAAAAAAATGTCCTTACACAGCTCTGTGTATGGAAAAATAAAAAAGTTATGGCTCTCAGAAGACAGCGATGCATAATATTGTTTTACACAATAAAACACTTTTTTTTTTTTAAAAAAAAGTGCTTCAAAATAAAAAAAAAACTATATAAACTGGGTATCGCCGTAATCGTATTGACCCAGAGAGTAAATCTAACTTGTCACAGATATTTCGCGATGAGTGCTGTTAAAAATAAAAACCACTACTAGGATTGCAGTATTTTCTTCACCCTTCCTTCCAAAAAATTGATTTAAACTGATCAAAAAGTTTTGTCCCCCAAAAAATGATACCAATAAAAACGTCAACTCATCCCGCAAAAAACAAGACCCAACACAGCTCCGTACACCGAAAAATAATAAAGTTATGGCTCTCAGACAATGGCGATGCAAAAACGTGTTTTCCTGTTTGAATAAAAGTTTTTATTGTGTAAAAGCAGTAAAACCTATAAAAAAGATACAAATTGGGTATCGTTGTAATCGTATCGACCTGCTGAGTAAAACTATCATGTCATTTATACTACACGGTGACTGCTGTAAAAAATAAAAAACACTAGGAATGCTGTATTTTGTTCAAAATGCCTCACAAAAACCTTAATAAAAAGTGATCAAAGCGTCATTTGCACCCCATAATGGTACTAATGAAAACGTCAACTCATCTTGCCAAAAGAAGCCCATAATCAGCTCTGTGCACAGAAAAATAAAAAAGTTATGGCTGTCAGAATAGGACAAAATAAAAACGCAATTTCTTATAGACCTAATTCTATTGTGTAAAATTAATAAAACATAAAAAACTATATAAAATTTCTATCATTGCAATTGTACCGATCCTCATAGTAAAGTTTTCCTGTCATTTATCCTGTACGGCGAACACTGTAAAAATGAAGCCCAAAAAACAATGGCGGAACTGCGTTTTCTTCCCCCATTTTCATAGCCCAATACTAAAAAATACTATGGACCACCTGTACACCTAAAGTGCACAGTACACCCCTAGATGAGATCCATGAGGGGTGTTGAATCCAAAATGGGGCGACTTCTGGAAGGTTTCACCTGTTCTGGTACTTTGGGGGCTTGCAAATGCGACATGACCCCACCGTAATCTGCGTTCCAAAAGCAAAATTTCGCTCCCTCCCTTGTACACCCTGCCATGCGCCCAAACAGCAGTTTACATCCACATATAAGGTATTGCCGAACTTGGAAGAAATTGCTTAACAAAATTTGGTATGCTTTTTTTTACAGGATTCCTTGTAAAAATTCAACATTTTCAGCTAAAATTGCAGATTGTTGGAAAAATTTTTTTTTTCATTTTCCCACCCTAACGCTAAAAATTTTTGTGAAACACCTGTGGGGGGTTAATATACTCACTTCACCCCTAGAAATATTCCTTAAGGGGTGTAGTCTCCAATATTCGGCCTTTTTAGGGGTGTTTATTAAGTTTTAGCCCCGTAGGATGTCCGCAAACCTGAAATGGTGCCTAAATAAATTTGTAATGAAAATGAGACCCCAGAGTCCGGTAGGTGCACCTCCTATTCTGGGGCTTGTGGTTGAGCCAAATAGCGCACTAGGGCCACATATCGGATATCTCTGAAAACAGCAGAATCTGGGGAATCAATATTAAGGTACATTTCCCTGATCACATCTACCGAGTTCTTGTGAATAATGGCTGAAAATTGAAAATCTGCAAAAAAAGTGAAATTATAAATTTCACCTCCACTTTGCTTTGTGAAACACTTAATGGGCTAATAAACTTCCTAAATGCTGTTTTGAATACTTTAAGGGGTGTAGTTTCTTAGATGAGGTAATTTTTGGGGGTATCTAACATACAGGCCAATCAAAATCACGTTAGAACTGGACTGGTCCCTAAAAAAATGTATATTTTCTTGAAAATGTGAAAATTGCTACTAAATTTCTAAGCCCCCTAATATCATAAATAAAAAAAAGGCATTTAAAAAAAGACATATGGTAGATGCTAGTTAAAAGCTATTTTGAATGGAATAACTATCTGTCTTACACGCAGAAATTTTTGAAGTTTGAAAATGGTAAATTTTTCTAATTTTTCATGATACTTTGATATTTTTCACAAATAAAAAAGGGCTTTTTGAATCAAAATTTCTTACTATCTTAAAGCACAATGTGTCACGAGAAAACAATCTCTGAATCACATGGATAGGTTAAAGTGTCAAAAAGTTATTCTCACATAAAGTGATACATGGCAGATTTAAAAAATGGGGCTCTGCCAGAGAGGCCAAAACTGAGGTTAAACAGATAGAAGGCTAGAGAGGTCTGTCAGTAACATAGATAAACAACTCCTGTTTTACTGATAAGACGTAGCAGGGAATGACATCGCCACAATGGGTCGGGGCAGCCAGAATAATGAGAGCAGAGAAAGCTGGTCAGTAACCTAGGAAAGCTTGTGTAAACAAGCAGGAGTTAAGATTTATTTCACCACTTAAAGCAAAATTAGAAACAGCAATGTAAATGGTTGTAGACTTTATTTACCGTTGCCTACATTTTTAAAGCTAAGCACTGTGGTGAGAAAACCCCTTTAAGTCGGGTAGCATCACTGCTGTTGAGCTGAGAAAAAAATGGAAATGTTACTTTTCAAATTTCAAGGTGGTACATCCCTGTATGTGCATGGGCCCAATGCTGCTATGACAAGAATACACAGTAGCATCAGGATGCTTTTACAGCCAATCCAAGGCAAGCTTCAAGTTCATATACAGCACTGTGGGGGAAAATGTGTATCCCCAAAGTGCTATATAAGGTGCAGGGGGTGGCCACTCTGTACCCTAATTGACAGCCCTTTGATCGTTTGGCCACTGTAAGAGAGAACTACTCTTAGGCTGCTGCACATATCCAGGAGCAGTTCTGAGAGACATATGAATCTTTTTGCATTAGCCAGGGCTGGGAGGAACTGTGCATGCACTGCTATGCATGTTTTCCAAGATCCCAACCACTGCGTATTGTGCACAGTGGGAAAGAACAGGTAATTGTAGCTCTCAATAACCGTTATGAATAACCGTAATGTCGGCCCGTACTTCAGGTGTATTGAAGCGCAATTATGCGCCGAAGTACCGACCGACATTACGACGTGTGAACGGAAGGTTAAGGCTATGTTCACACGGCTAATTGTAGGGCGTACAGTATGCCCCGCAATTACACCGGGTGTTCGGGAGTCGCGCTGAGTGGCGCGTACTCGCGAGGCTGGCAGCTCGCCGCCCCCATAGACTGTCACTGCTCGCGCCGTGAATAAATGATATGTCAATTATGATATGTCAATACGTTCGTATTGTATACGCGGGGAGAGGAGGCGTAATCCATAGTTCTCTATGAGAACTGTGGATTACCGTAATGATTGGGGCGCATTTTGCTTGTATTAAGCGCAGTACACTTGCAATACGTGGCGAAATGCGCCCCAAAATAAGCCGTGTGAACGTAGCCTAAAGTTTTTCAGTAGGTAATGTAAACAAGTTCCCAACTTTGAGATAATAAACACAGCAGGGAGTGAGTCATCATCCCGACCACTGCTACAGCCTGTTACAGCAGAGACAGGTTTCCAGTAACTAGGGAGAATTGTGTACAAAAAAAGAGATAAAATCAGCTCCTACCTCTGAAGCGAATCAAAATCAGAACAGCAATGCAATTGGCCATAGTTTTTATTTACTTTTGCCTACATGTTAAAGCTAATCAAAGGAGTACCCCTTTGTTTCCTACTTAAAGAGAATCTGTCACATAGTTTATGCCCCCTTTGCTGAGAACAGCACAAGCTAGTGACAGACATGCTGTTTCCGGCGCTGTGTCCCTTATTCTGTAAGGAGCTGTAGTTTTAGAGTATATAATGCTCAAATCTTCAGTTTTCAACCAGAAGAGAGTCATGAAAAGAGTCAGTTTTTTTTTCAAACCCCGCCCACCTGAGGCTAGCCCTGCCCACCTCAACTGATACACCTATTACTTTGAATAGGTAGAAACATGTGAATAACTGACAGGTGGGCGGGGCTAACACGTGCTCATGAATAAGATTTGAGCATTAAATGCTCAAAAACTACAGCATCTTACAAAATAAGGGACACAGTGCTGGGAACAGCAGGTCTGACTTTAGCTTGTGCTGCCCTCAGCAAGGGGGGCATAATCTATGTGATAGGTTCCCTTTGAAGAATATTCTGCTGTTTTTTAATAATGCATATTGTTTTGTCAAAAGTTAAACCATGAACAGTTTGTCTTAAACTAATTTCCATTGTTTCTAGCTTATAAAAAGAAAGTTTTCATCTTAATTTGTGGCAAGGTCCTGACCGGGTTTGTCCCGTTCTGTACTGTGCATTTAAGCTTGCATATCAGAGATCTTCTGCTATGTTCTGCTGAAGAGCACCTGCACTGTGCTCCTAGGGCTAGTCATGCCATGGTTGTCTAAAGAGGTCATCCAAAGGGGAAAGCAGTGTCTTCTGTCTGTTCCTTACCCTTCTCCTGTTTATCAGCCATCATTTTCCAAACTTTCTATTCTGGCTCTTCCTCCACATATAGATCTAGTAGATGTTTTCTGTAAGAAACAGGTGGAATCATCACCACACCATAAACCATCTGAGTGACTGACTGATCAGCTGCCAGATACTACTACTCTGTAGGGTAGTCTTTGTCTGAGACTGAAGCAATGTCTTATACCAAGAGGAATCTGGATCAGAGCCGGGACGATGGGTAGGCGAACAGAGGCCGTCGCCTAGGGTGCCTCCCTCTGCCTGCCACTAGGGGGCGCAGGCATGGAGCCGGCTTAGGAGCTGAGCCAGCTCCATACATGTCAGCTCACTGCTGTATCTCTATACAGCAGAGAGCAGAGCGATTTACTTCCTCCCCCCTCCTTCTTCCCGGGGAGGGGGACGGGGGTTGGTGACAGGGGTGGCCATGCATGGGTGGCAGTGACTTAGGAGACAAATTTTAGGAGAGATTACAATCCATCTCTCCTGTCATGTCTGCTCCCTGTGACAGTTTCCTGTCACATGAGCGCCCAGTGTATGCTGCTACGGGGCGGAGCTTTGCCCCCCTGTCCCCAGGGGAAATCGGGCACAGCAAGTGCTCAGTGAGCCCCACAGAAGAAGTGAGTGGTTTACTGTGTGTGAGGTGGATGGGGGGCTACAGTGTGGGGGGGGGGGGGCTGTGGTGTGTGAGGGGAGGCTACAGTGAGGGGGCTGTGGTGTGTGAGGGGAGGCTACAGTGTGGGGGGCTGTGGTGTGTGAGGGGAGGCTACAGTGTGGGGGGGCTGTGGTGTGTGAGGGGAGGCTACAGTGAGGGGGGGCTGTGGTGTGTGAGGGGAGGCTACAGTGAGGGGGGCTGTGGTGTGTGAGGGGAGGCTACAGTGTGTGGGGCTGTGGTGTGTGTTGGGGGGGGCTACAGTGAGGGGGCGCTGTGGTGTGTGAGGGGGGGGCTAGTGTGTGGGGGGCTGTGGTGTGTGAGGGGGGCTACAGCGAGAGGGGGGGTGTGGGTGTGTGAGGGGAGGCTACAGTGTGGGGGGGGGCTGTGGTTGTGTGGGGGGGGCTACAGTGTGGGGGGCTGTGGGTGTGAGGGGGGGCTACAGTGAGGGGGGGCTGTGGTGTGTGAGGGGAGGCTACAGTGTGGGGGGGGCTGTGGTGTGTGAGGGGGGCTACAGTGTGGGGGGGCTGTGGTGTGTGAGGGGGAGCTACAGTGTGGGGGGCTGTGGTGTGTGAGGGGGGGCTACAGTGAGGGGGGCTGTGGTGTGTGAGGGGAGGCTACAGTGTGGGGGGGGGGCTGTGGTGTGTGAGGGGGGCTACAGTGAGGGGGGCTGTGGTGTGTGAGGGGGGGCTACAGTGGGGGGGGCTGTGGTGTGTGAGGGGGGGCTACAGTGAGGGGGGCTACAGTGTGGGGGGCTGTGGTGTGTGAGGAGGGGCTACAGTGAGGGGGGCTGTGGTGTGTGAGGGGGGGCTACAGTGTGGGGGGCTGTGGTGTGTGAGGGGGGGCTACAGTGGGGGGGGGGCTGTGGTGTGTGAGGAGGGGCTACAGTGAGGGGGGCTGTGGTGTGTGAGGGGGGGCTACAGTGTGGGGGGGGCTGTGGTGTGTGAGGGGGGCTACAGTGTGGGGGGGCTGTGGTGTGTGAGGGGGGCTGTGGTGTGTGAGGGGGGGCTACAGTGTGGGGAGGCTGTGGTGTGTGAGGGGAGGCTACAGTGAGGGGGGCTGTGGTGTGTGAGGGGAGGCTACAGTGTGGGGGGGCTGTGGTGTGTGAGGGGAGGCTACAGTGTGGGGGGCTGTGGTGTGTGAGGGGAGGCTACAGTGAGGGGGGCTGTGGTGTGTGAGGGGGGGCTACAGTGTGGGGGGCTGTGGTGTGTGAGGGGGGGCTACAGTGAGGGGGGCTGTGGTGTGTGAGGGGGGGCTACAGTGTGGGGGGGCTGTGGTGTGTGAGGGGAGGCTACAGTGAGGGGGGGCTGTGGTGTGTGAGGGGAGGCTACAGTGTGGGGGGGCTGTGGTGTGTGGGGGGGCTGTGGTGTGTGAGGGGAGGCTACAGTGAGGGGGGCTGTGGTGTGTGAGGGGAGGCTACAGTGTGGGGGGGGCTGTGGTGTGTGAGGGGGGCTACAGTGAGGGGGGGCTACAGTGAGGGGGGGGGCTGTGGTGAGAGGGGAGGCCTGTAGTGTGAGAGGGGAGGCCTGTAGTGTGAGAGGGAGGCCTGTAGTGTGAGAGGGGAGGCTGTGTGTCGGAATTGTGTTTTTTTTTCCATTCCGCCTAGCTTGGGGTGGGGTCGCAGGCAGTGTGTGTTAGGTTAGGGCTGGTCTTTTCTTTTTTTTTTTTTTTTGGGGTGGGGGTGGGGGCATTGGCCTAAGTTCCTAGGGCACCAAAATGCCTTGTCCCACCCCTGATCTGGATAAGTGGTTCACGCACAAATCTTCTCTAGCTGGTGTGGGAAGTCCAGTAGGCACTGTTCCTTGTATCAATGTGCATACAGAGATGGTTGTCAATCATTGATAAGAACGCCTACTGGACTCCTTAACCTAGAATAAGCAGTGATTTAAATGAATAAAATACAAATTCTACTGAATCTTGTCCCACAGAAAAAAATAATTTCTTCTAGCCCTCCTCCTCGTAACTGCTGCCAGAATGGCTGTTCATTTTGCGGGTTTCCCCTTTAATACCTGCAATGGACGTTTTAAATAGCTTGCAATGCCTTGTGGCTTATGTAAGGCATTGGCAGTGTTCCAAGAGTTTGAATGACATTTTTCCGAACCTGCTCTGTTTTTGTGTTGTGGTCTATTTGGATGACATCCCTATTTTTCTTGAAAAAAAGCCCCTGTTGTTTTCCCACATAGTCTCCCATTAAACTGAGTTATATGTTCTGATCAGGGAGGGGCCCAAGACCCAAAGCAGTCACCCCGTTCTCTATTGGCCACATTTGTTGGGACTTCATGTTATCCAATGCAGTTTATCCCACATTTCTCTACCCTGGTGCCTCCAATTTCTTCCTTTACCACGAAGGTTAGCAACGCCAAGATCTGGACTTCCGAAGCAGAGGATGCTTTCTCCTATCTGAAAGGGCCTTTATTCAGCTCTGTTTGATTTTTTTTATCCCAAGTTCTTTTTGGGGTTTGGGGTGCATCCTGCATTGGGACAGGAGCCATCTTGTCACAAAGAAACAGCAAAGGCAAAACCATTACTAGTTGCTTCTTTTCCAAGATCTTCCCTCCTGCAAAGAAGAATTATACCATGGAGGACAAAGAATTGCTTCCCAATAAGCTCGCTTCAGAAGGTTGTTCCCCTAGGGGGGAGCTCTGATCAGTTACCATCTACCGCCCATAGCAAGCTTAAACTGCACCCACCCCCCCTTTGCCCCACCGTCGGCCTTTTGGTTTGAAGTTGGGGGGATTTTGGTGTAGAACCCTTTTTTAAATGGATTTTTGCGTAGAATTGTTTTTTTTACGGTTTTTGGTGCTAAAATCCTTTTCTTTACGGATTTTTGTGCTAATAAAGTTCTCTCGCTTCTGACACTAAAAACTATTTTGTTTACGGATTTTGGCGCTAAAATCCTTTTCTTTACAGATTGTGGCGCTAATAAAGTTTTCTCACTTCTGACAGTAAAAATACTTTTTTTTTTACGGATTGACAATAAAAATCCCTTTTTTACAGATTTTGGTGCTAGAATCCATTTTTTACGGATTTTGGCGCTAGAATCCTTTTCTTTATGGAGTTTGGAACTAAAATCCTTTTCTTAACTTTATTGGCGCTAAAATCTGTAATCTCGCTTCTGATGCTAAAAAATAAGGTTTTTTATGCATTTTGGCGCTAAACTACGATTTTTACGAATTTTGAGGCAAAAATTAATTTTTTAATGGATTTTGAGGCAAAAATAGTTATTTTTACGGATTTTAGTGCCACAATCTATTTAAAAAAATGTATTTTTGCCTCAATCTGTAAAAAAAAAAAAGTATTTTAGCGCCATAATCTGTAAGAAAACTTATTTTTAGCGACAAAAGTGGTCCCCTTTTATTAGTGCCAAAACCCGTAAAAACGATACAAGATTACTGTAATGCTATAATGTGTTTAATCCCTTTTTGTGGGTAGAGTTACATCTAATACCTTGATTTTGAAAACCTTTAAAAAAAAACAATTGAAGAAAAAAAAAACAAAAAGTGCCTTTAAAAGCAAATCGGGGCAAAAAATGAGTGTTTTTTTAGAAGCCTTTATGGTAGTGGACAAAAAAATCATTTTTTCTGAAGGTTTTTAGGTTTTGGTTTTCAGGTGGTTTTTGTCCACGGGCAGGGTAGAAGGCCTAATGTTAAAATGTGAACGGGCGGGCAAGGCTTTTTGGGCCCAGGAAAGTACAGCAAGGGCGCCCCCCCACCCCCCGTCCAAAAAAATGCTCCCCCCCCCCCCCATAACACGACCCCACTAATTCCTCTCGCCCTTCGCCGGGTCCTGTCACTAATTTTCGCATATTCCCCCTAGCCCCAGTCCATCTCGCGTCACTGCAAATGAAAATAGCCCTGAAAATTTGCGTTTTCAAAATCCTCCCCTCCGTATGAAGTGCAAACCCTAAACAGTCACCAAAAAAAACCCCACGATACATGGAGAAAATTTCCGGACGATGATTGTTACTAAAAAAACGCTCCCACAAAACCAAGACCCCAAAAATATTACTATTAAGGACCAAATAATCCTGCAAGACCCGACCCAACGCAACCCCCCCCAAAGTGACTACAGTGTAACAGGCTTGTTTTCATTACCCTGCCATACAGTTCCCTATAGTGGTAGAACTAGTTGTTTTAGTGCTCAGCAGAAAATAAGTGATTACACTGCAGTTAATTTAGTGACTCCCGGGACGTCTTTTCTGATCAGGGCGTTCACTTTCCCCTTTTTTTCTCCACGGTTCAACCTTCTGTGATTTTTCCCCGGCCCCGACTCGCCTGAGGATTTGGAACAAAATACTTGAATCCTTCATTTCCAGCAACTCCTTAATTATTAGGTATTAAATCCCTCAGTTAGGACAGGTATATAGATAGCCTCTCAGTAGAAGGGATTAGATATGCCCTCTCGTCAGGCAGGTTATATTGTCCCCCTTTGACAGGTTGGGATATAAAATATAGGGGCATCAGGGGAGGGGTTTTTAAAATATGGGTCACTCTCAGGCAGGTATATAGTATAGGGGGTCAGGCAGGTATATAGGGAGACTAGGCAGGCATATGGGGGTAGGCAGGATATGGAAGCTCAGGCAGGCATATGGGCCCCAGGCGGCGTTTTTAGGGCCACAGGCAGGGTATGGGGGGTCAGGCAGGGTTGGGGGGCCGGCAGGAAAAGAGCCACAGGGAGGGTTAGGGCCACAGGAGGGTTGGGCCCAGGCGGGGGGTATGGGGTCAGGGAGGCGTTGGGGCTCAGGGAGGCATATAGAGCCCCAGGCAGGCGTATAGGGCCCCAGGAAGGGGTATGGGGCCACCGGCCCGGGGTATGGGGGGCTCAGGCAGGCATTGGGGTCGGAGGGATATGAGCCCCAGGGGGCAAATTTTGGCCACGGCAGGCGAAAGGGGTCACAGGCAGGGTATGGGGGGCCACAGGAGGGTTTGGGGGCCCCAGGATGGTAGGGGGCCACAGGCAGGCATTGGGGGGTCAGGGAGGCATATAGAGCCAAGGCAGGGATATAGGGCCCCAGGCAGGCATATGGGGACAGGGAGGCTTTGGGGGCCCAGGCAGGGTAGGGGGGCCCCCAGGCAGGGTATGGGGCCCAGGCAGGGTTGGGGGGCCCGGCAGGCGTATGGTGGTCGGCAGGCGTATGGGGCCACAGGCAGGTGTAGGGCACAGGCAGGATAGGGGGGGCCACAGGAAAAGAACAACTTAATCTCACCCTTACCCTGTCCCGGCCGCGGTTTTTCTGTCCGTCCGCGCGCTCCTCTTCAGTCCGGCATGGAGACGTGATGATGTCATCACGCCTCCAAGGCGGGGACACTCTCCGGCAGTCCTCGGGCGCAGGCATATGATGGGCTGTGGTCTGAGGAGAGGCAGCGTCGCGAGGGAAAATCATTCATCGCGACGCTGCCAGCTTAGCCGCAGGGGGCCGCGGTGGGTCCTCAGCGCTTGAGGAACCCAGGGGGCCCCGCTGTGTCGGCCCTGCGGCTTACCGGAGGATCCAGCGATCCTCCGGTGAGGGGTCCGACACTGTCTGCGGAGCTGTAGGGTGCGTCCGGGGAGGACGCACATGCAGCTAAAGAGGCCGACGGTGCTCCAGGCCCATGGGCAGGGGCCTGGAGGCCCGGCGCGTTCGGGGCCCCTGTTTAAAACCCTTAGGTAAAGGGAGAGGTAGGCCCTAGCGACGCCTACCTCTTGTCCTACCCGTCGTCCCGGCCCTGCATGTAAACTAAAGGAATATTTGTTCTTAGCATATGTGGACGTTGGCCCTATACCTGTGGATACCTTCTAGCAGGAATGCAGACATCCACTGTGGCATTCTTTCCGCATATCCATAGCAAAATACAGTAAATTATCACAATTTCACTCTGGTTATTCCTTTTTCAGCTTTGTATGGTGTCCTGAGTCACCAACAAAATGGTGATTCAGTGCGCTACGATCTACACTCCACATCCCCCTCCTTTTGCACACAGACCAGGGGAAGGGGAGGCGTGTGAGCTCACCACCAGACCAGCCCACATATACAGCACTGCCGTATTGCAACCTGCTTCTGCTTGAGTTAAACTTTTTTTTTTGAATGTGCTCCCTCTGGTGGGAAGAGTGGGAAATATTGAAAATCATTATGATTTTTTTAATATTTACCACAAATGAAAGAAAAAATATGCTAAAAATTTTGACAAAAATGAACACACACACAATATTTCATCAATAAAAAAAAATTGATGACAGATTCCCTTTAAGCAGTTGAATTGGCTGTGCTGCTTGAGACTATATACTCTGGTATTTCCTGTACTTCTTGACCAAGTTTGCACACACTGCAGCAGGGATTTTGGCTCACTTCTACATACAGACCTTCTCCAGACCTTTCAGGTTTCAGGACTGTGGCTGGAATACATTGAGTTTCAACTCTCTACACAGATTTTCGATTGGGTTCAGGTCTGAAAACCGGCTAGGCCACTCCAGGACCTTGAAATGCTTCTTACACAGCCACTCCTTAGTTGCCCTTGGCTATGTGTTTCGGGTCATTTTCCAGCTGGAAGACTCAGCCACAACCCATCTTCAATGATCTTGCTGAGGAAAGGAGGTTGTTGGCAAAAATCTCGTGATACATGGCCCCATCCATCCTCCATTCAATATGGTGCAGTCGCCCTTTTGCTTTTGCAGAAAAACACTCCCATGCTTCACAGTTAGTAATGTGTTCTTGGGGTTGTACTCTTCATTCTTCTTCCCCAAACACAGCAAGTGAAGTTGATGCCAAAACATTCTATTTGGTCTCATCTGACCACATGACCTTCTCCCATGCCTCCTCTGCATCATCCAGATGGTCAATGGCCGACTTCAAACGAGCCTGGACATGTGCTGGCATGCGCAGAGAGACCTCTGTGTGCCGTGCGTGATTTTAATCCATGACGGCGTAGTGTGTTACAAATGGTAATCTGTCTTCCCAGCTCTATTCAGGTCATTGACTAGGTCCTCCCATGTAGTTCTGGGCTGATTCCTGCCTTTTCTCAGAATCATCCTAGCCCCACAAGGTGAGATCTTGTATGGAGGAGGACCGAGGAAAATTGACAGTCATCTTGTGTGTCTTCCATTTTCTAATAATTGCGCCTATTGTCCTGTAGCCCATCCCAGCCTTGTGCAAGTCTACAATTTTGTCCCTGGTATCCTTAGACAGCTCTTTGGTCTTGGCCATGGTGGAGAGGTTGAAGTATAAGTGTGTATGCCCTGGTACACCCTAACTGGTCAGACAGTATATCTAGCCCAGATAGACAAACCAAAGTCCAAATCCAGGATAGTACAACCCAGTACACCCTAACTGGTCATGCAATATGTCTGACCCAGATAGAACATATTAATTTTGAAAACCTCACACGTTTCTTTCCCTAAGGTCAAAACAGGGAATTCATCAGGGGTGTAATGAAGGGTGAAAAATGAATGTGTATTCACATAATTTCCAAGTCAGAAACAAGTGAGTACACAGGATATATTGTCAGCCATATACCAATACCAACATATATCAATAGCATAATCCGCCCATGAGTCCCAAAGATGGTAGCAAATAGCTATAGTTAACAGCATTATGCTCAACAGTCACTATAAAGTTAATAAGAAAGCAGGTGGCTAATCAAAAAGGAACTCACCATTTTGGTTCAGATAGGACTGGTAATGACATACTCACAGATCTGCACATACATAGAGCTACGTCCAAAAGGCTGGAGAGACCCGATCTGTGGTATCTATCATCCCAGTAAATGCAGAGTCGAGAAAAGCCACCTGCTTTCTTATTGACTAGTGACTGTTGAACATAATGCTTTTTAACTATAACGATTTGCTACCATGCTGACACGCATATTTAACTCACATGCTGTCCATTTCCTTCTGATCCTCCTTGAGATGGTACTACTCCTTCATTGGAGTCCAGCTGTGTTTAAATAAACTGATTGGACTTGATAAGAAAAGGCACACACCTGTCTATATATGATCTCACAGCTCACAGTGCATGTCAGAGCACATGAAAGTCATGAGGTCTAAGGAACTGCCCAAGGAGGTTAGAGACAGAATTGTGGCAAGGCACAGATCTGGCCAAGGCTACAAAAGAATTTTTGCAGCATTCAAGGTTCCTAAGAGCTCAGTGGCCTCCATAATCCTTAAATGGAAGAAGTTTGGGACGACCATAACTCTTCCTTGACCTGGCTGTCCAGCCAAACTAGGCAATCGTGGGAGAAGAGGCTTGGTGAGAGAGGTAAAGAAGAACCCCCAAGATCACTGTGGCTGAGCTCCAGAGATGCAGTAAGGCGATGGGAGAAAGTTCCACAAAGTCAACTATTACTGCATCCATCCACCAGTCGGGGCTTTATGACAGAGTGTGTCGACGGAAGCCTCTCCTCAGTGCAAGACACATGAAAGCCAGCACGCAGATTGCAAAAAACCACATGAAGGTCTCCCAGACTATGAGAAATAAGATTCTCTGGTCTGATGAGACGAAGATTGAACTTTTTGGTGTTAATTTTAAGCGTTATGTGTGGAGAAAACCAGGCACTGCTCATCACCTGCCCAATACAATCCCAACAGTGAAACATGGTGGTGGCAGCATCATACTATGGGGGTGTTTTTTAGCTGCAGGGACAGGACAACTGGTTGCATTTGAAGGAAAGATAAATGCGGCCAAGTACAGAGATATCCGGGATAGAAACCTCTTCCAGAGTGCTCTGGACCTCAGACTGGGCTGAAGGTTCTTCTTCCAACAAGACAATGACCCTAAGCACACAGCTAAAATAACAAAGCAGTGGCTTCAGAACAGTCTCTGTGACCATTCTTGACTGGCCCAGCCAGAGCCCTGACCTAAACCCAATTGAGTATCTCTGGCGAGACTTGAAAATGGCTGTCCACCAACATTCACCATCCAACCTGAGGGAAGTGGAGAGAATCTGCAAGGAAGAATGGCAGAGGATCTCCAATTCCAGGTGTGAAAAACTTGTTACATCATTCCCAGGAAGTCTCATGGCTAGTCCCCGGCGCCGCCGCTGCCGCCGATCGTTAGGGTCCTAAGCCGTTACCAGTCGCTAAGCTATCGGCTTAGGACCTTGGCGATGGCAGCGGTGGCGGGACTAACTGTATGTGCGTCCGCCGGACGCACATACAGTTAGATGCTTTGGCGGAGCAGAGAGCTCCACAGAGTACTCAGGTGCCGCAGGCAGGATGCGGCTCACCAGAGTGCACAGCACGGGCGGCGTGCGCGTCATCACGCTGCCCGCGCGGCCTGGTGACGTCATGCCGCTGAAGAAAAAGACTGGGAGCAGCGACCGCGGCAGGGAGCGAGGTCAGGTGAGTGTGGTTAGTTTCTTACTTTTAATTGTCTCTATTCATCTTGGGGGCCGATAATCTAATTATGAATATGCAGGGGGGAAGCTTTTTCCTATATCTTCTATATGTGCAGGGGACTATTATTTTTCTACTTCTCTTATATGTGCAGGGGGGAGCTATTATCTACTTATATATGTGCAAGGGGGAGCTATTATCTACTTCTATATGTGCAGGGGGCTATTATCTACTTCTATATGTGCAGGGGACTATTATCTACTTCTATATGTGCAGGGGGCTATTATCTACTTATATATGTGCAGGGGGGCTATTATCTACTTATATATGTGCAAGGGAGAGCTATTATCTACTTATATATGTGCAAGGGAGAGCTATTATCTACTTATATCCGTACAGGGGGAGCTATAATTTACCTATATTACATTCTGGGAAGGCCTATGAGCTACCTATATATATGTGCTGGGGACATTTTATCCTACCCATATGTGTGCTGGGGGACCTATAACCTGCCTATATACCTACTAGGGGACCTATAAAATACCTATATAACCGCTGGGAAACCCGTAACCTGCCCAAATACCTGCTGGGGGATCCATAACCTGCCTATATACCTTCTGGGGGACATGTAAACTACACACCTACCTACTGGGAGACATATAAAGTATATAACCACCTACTGGGGGCGTATAACTTACTGTGGGACCCTATTACCTTCACTGGGGGACACATAATTTACTGCGTTGTGCAGTCGCTAATAGTCGTTAAGCCGGTTGTTAAGGCCTCAAAACAAGTCAGTTGATAAGAGTTAGCAATCGACTCCGCGGACTCCAGTCGGTTGTTAAGCCGGTTGTTAAGGCCTCAAGTCGATTGATAAGACCTTATCCGGGGACTACTCATGGCTGTACTAGCTCAAAAGGGGGCTTCTACTTAATACTGAGCAAACGGTCTGAATACTTCTGACCATGTGATATTTCAGTTTTTCTTGTTTAATAAATTTGCAAAAATATCTACATTTCTGTTTTTTTTCTTTCAAGATAGGGTGCAGAGTGTACATTAATCAGCAAAAAAATTAACTGTTTGATCTTACCAAATGGCTGCAATGAAACAAAGAAAAATTTAAAGGGGTCTGAATACTTTCCGTGCCCACTGTATGTTTGTGTGTATGTATATATATATATATATATATATGTATATATATTTCAGACGTTTTTCCTACTTTGGTTTGGAGTGGCCAATATACACCTCCTTCTGATATTAGTGTGAGTGGGTGGACAGCTGTCTTTTATATAAGTAACTAGTTCAAACAGCTGGAATTAATACAGGTTATGAGTGCCGAGTAGGAGGGCTTCTTATAGAAAAACTAACAGGTCTGTGAGAGCCACAATTCTTGCTGGTTGGTAGGTAATCACATTTTTCATACAATAAAATACAAATTAATTATTTAAAAGTCATACAATGTGATTTTCTGGATTTTTGTTTAGGTTCTGTCTCTTACAGTTGAAGTGTACCTATAATAAAAATTACAGACCTCTCCATTCTTTGTAGGTGGGAAAACTTGCAAAATCGCTATTTTAAATGGGGTCAAATGTGAATAAAATTTACTTGTACCATGTTTATTGAGGTTTTATTTTAATGTTGTATACTTATTGGTATAATTGTTATCTGTATTTTGCAGGTTGATACGATCCGGGATAAAAATAAAAAGGGTTTTTTTGTATTTTTTAAAAAATAAAAATTCTCTATCTTTTAAATTTGCACTGCAGCGCCATTTTCTGCCACCAAACTTTTTGTTTTTCCACCTATGGACCTGAGTAAAGGTGCATTTTTTGTGGGTGGAAATGTACTTTATATTGGTATCACTTTGGGACTTTTCGATCTTTTTTCAAATTTTTAGGTAATGTGAAATGAAAAATTATGCTTTTTGGGGTTTTTGGGAATTTTTTTTTTTACCGTTCAGTGGGGGTAAATGATTTATATTTTAAAGTTTTTTAATTTTTTCAAAAATTGAACCAATTATGTTTATTTTTTATTATTTTTTTACATTTTTGTATTTGTAAAATGGCAAAAATGGGGGTAATTTGAACTTTATGTATTTTTCATTATTTTTATACTATTAAAACTCTTTTTTTTACTTTAACGTGCAGCCCCCCCTAGTGTACTTGACCACTAAGAGGCACGGTTGATTGTACACTCTTCTGCATTAACTAGATAATAAAGTAAAAAAAATGTACCAAGATGGTGGCTATGTTCTTACATGCCGGCTTTCGTTAGGCTTCAAGCTGCCATGGTAATCGATAGGGAGCCTGTGATCATCAAGGTGTGTAAATGGTTAAACAGCAGGGATTGGAGTAAGCCCTGATCCCTGCTGCTAGCGGCAGTTTTCAGTTGTATTAACCAGTTAGCACCCACCAACAAGTAAGCTCGCTCTGTACTCCCTAGCCGGCATTATAACATAAGTTTACGTCAAATTTTGGTAAGGGGTTAAAAATAGTTTTTTTCCCTTCTAAATGTTCCTTAAGTGGATCAAAGAGATAATAGTCCTATAGTGCGAAGTCTGAGGAAGAGGTAGGACATTCCACTGGAGTGCTCGTAAGGGCTTGTTCACACGGAGTTTTCACTCCGTGTTACAAGTGCTTTGTAGATCCGTTTGGGACCGCCCGGCGGCCCCCAAGGGTTCTAACAATTTACAGTGACTTTAACTGCCCTATTGGGGAAATGCAGGGGTTTCAGGGGAGACGGCTGCGTGTTTTAAAAGGCGCCGCTCGGGTCCGTCTTGAAAAAGAATTGACATGCCAAAAAATTCTCAAGAGGGCCCTGCACATGGACATATTAAAAATCACGCTAAAGTTGATCCCTTGGGGTCCGCTCTTCTCCCCAAGAGGATCTACAAAAACGTTGAACACGGGGGAAAAAATCCGGTTTTAAAAACCCTAAGGGTTTATTGTCCAAGTGCAGGGTATTGTCTTCATTAGTTCTTGCACAACAAATATGCGGTTCATTTTCAAGTTTCCTGACTTACTTTGAATGACTTGCACCAGTTATTCACTCAAGACTGAGAGAGACACTAATCCCCTAATTGATTTTTCAGTCTTGAATAAATCAGGGGGGAAATGCAGAGCTCCGGGGGATGTACAAGAATGAAAATTTTAAAAAAAAGTTTATATCATTTATAGGAGACTTAAAAAAAGGATACCACACTAAAAGATTGATAAGCAAAGAAAAGGAAGTAACGTAACCTCTTAAAAAGAAAGCAAAAAGGGAAAAAAAAAAAGAGGCAGTTTTTTTTTAAACTTTCAGTGAGGAATTCAGGGGAAAAAACGGATATTTTTAAAAAATAAACATTTTAAGCAAATAACCCTGGGGATATTTTGGATATGGTGTCCATGGTAGAAATGAGTAGGGCAATAGCAGATAATGTGCACCAGCAATACAAAGATCAAAATCCAGAGAGACGGTTAAAAACCCTACCGGGTTTTTTCAAATGTAGTGGAAAAAGATGTGGTGCATGCAAATACACAAATAAAACACAGATTTTCACTGATGCCACAACATGTAAAACATATACTATCAAACAGTTCATTAACTGTGATTCTGATCATGTAGTGTATAATATCACATGCACACAATGTAGCAAAATGTATATAGGGAGTACTATTAGGAAATTTAAAACTTCAAGCTTCAGCAAATCCACCCAAAAAATGGGAAAATCCAGCGAATTCACATTCCACGGTTCTTTATTTCAGTATAAAATTAATAGGACAGTGCAAATCTAGCATCCATAACTCTAATGCGTTTCAGACCTCACATGGTCCTTGATCACAGCAGGATCAAGAACCCTGTGAAGTCTGAAACGCGTTAGCATTATGGATGCTATATTTGCACTGTCCAGTTAATTTTATACTGAAATAAAGAAATGTGGAATGTGAATTCACTGGATTTCCCATTTTTTGGGTGGATTTGCTGAAGCATTTGGCCAACTAACTGGTCAATTAATGTTACAGCACCGCCCACTTTAGAGGACCTTTGGAAATCAGTTGTCAAAATAGAGAAATCCAAGCTGAGAGATTTTGAGCATGTAACACATGACGCTCATAGCTACGTGCCCTCATAAGAACTCTGCAAGTGTGAAACAGTGGGTGGTAGTGGTAACATATGGAGGGGATCTGGAGATACACTGAAGATCTCATCATTACCATGTAACCCAAGGCATTATGGGAAAGGAGCTGAGAAGCTCAAGCACCCTCTGTTGGATGTAACAAATCCTCAATTTGTTTTTGACCCACTGGGTATTTGGAAAGCAAGAAGGGATATTTAGCCAAGGGCAGACAGCATAGGCACTGTTTGTTACAGCTTCATACATAGCAGGTGCATTCAGCCGACACCTGCCATCAGCAGCCTGGATTGAAGATGACTGAGATTCCAGCTGTTTAACCATTTAGATGCAGCAGTTAGCCAATTGTAGTGAATCCTATGTAGAGTACAATATGGAAATCGGTATACTGGTATATAAGCTATTTTATACGGTTTGATAAAATTGTATGTTTATACTATGTCACTTAAGAATATGTACCATATGACTATTACCACCGCAGGACTGAGAAGGGATGCAGGTAGCATTGCATGGAAGAAGTCAGCAGTCTATATAGTTGGCCTTAGTTGGGATGAATAGTTTACTTCTTAGTTGACTTCAATTCCAGTCTGTAGTTGCTGATTCTGGGACTAGCAATCCAGTGGTTTAGAGACAGACTTTCCCAGATCAATAGGACACCGTGTAGATTGCAGATAATTTAGAATGTGGAGGGAATTCCTGCGCTACCAGCCATTACTGAACTGACATCACTGTGTAAGTACTTGGTGAGACTCAACTTGGTTTCATTGATGCTTATAAGACCTGTGTTGTGAGACTTTTAGGGTTCACATCCACGGCTGGTTGGTGCCCAGTTTGATGTAGAGAAGTGAGGATCTATGTCTTTCAGATGGAACTACAGATCAACAGAGTTATTGCCCTGATGCTGGGTACTTTGAGGAACTTAATTTGGCATTTGAAAGCGTGTAGAGTCTAAGTTATGTAACTAACACTATTGTGCCCATGTTTTACAGAAGAGAGAGCTTGCATTTTTCAAGTAAAGTGAGCCACAAGCTCAAGCCTGTTCAACTACCATCTTGTTCCTTCTGTCTCTCACGCATTACACCTACATTATTATATCATATAATAAAAATCTTACTAAACCTTACAAGGTAGAGGGGCAGGTAAGTGATTAGAGGAGAGAAGCTGCACCACAGCACTGGTTTGTATGTGTAACCCCCTTCATATAATATATGGCTTTACTGTAGAAAATATCTTAAAAAACACGATTTGTGTATTAAACCATACTCCCGCTTATGCAATTTGTACTTATGCATAGCATGACTAACAACAAATCTGCTGTTCGAAATGCATAAGCGGGAATGTTGTTTGATCCATGATGTGTGGTTTCTCACATTTTTCTACATGACATCCAAATAGTTTATTCCATCATTTGTGACTGCTGGATTTTTAATATTGCTGCTAGTTGCTTTCTCTGGGAGTGAATTCTGTGCACTTTTCTAAGTCTACAGTATATGGATTGGTGAGCTGGCTCTTTTCATTATCCCAAAATGGTGGCAATGAAAACTACACTCCAGCCTGCAAAAGCAATGCCAAACTCAGTGTTAGCTAACATTTCACTTATACCACACAATGAACTCCATAACCCTCCTCCCCCTGCCCCCCCCCCCCCACACACACACAACAAACACACATACACAAACATGGCTCAGTTGTGGCTTTTTCACATGCTGCTCCGCAAATAATTTTTCTTTGGTTCTCCAGTACATTCTATGTTATGGAAAATGGTACCATCAAAAAGTACAACATGTCCTGCAAAGCATAAACCCTTATACTGTAAAGGTGACAGAGAAATAAAAAAAATGATGGCTCTTGGAAAGCTGAAAGAAACTAGCAAACAAAATACCTGCAACGGGGAGGGATTAATAGGAATCTTTTAAGTACATACAGGTTTGAAATAGATATTTTTCTATGTATCTATATATTACAGTATCTCACAAAAGTACGTACACCCCTCCCATTTTTGTAAGTATTGTACTATATCCTTTCCTGAGACAATATGTAGGATATGACATCATGATACACTATAAAGTAGTCAGTGTACAGCTTGTATAACTGTAAATTTGGTTATACAAACTCAACATGCAGCCATTAATGTCTAAACTGCTGGCAACAAAAGTGAGTACACGTCTAAATGAAAATGGACAAACTGTGCCCAAAGTGTCAATATTTTGTGTGGCCACCATTACTTTTCAGCACTACCTTAGCTCTCCTGGGCATGGAGTTCACCAGAACTTCACAGGTTGCAGCCACTGGAATCTTCTTTCACTCTTAATTGATGACATCACATTGCTGGTGAACTTATGCTCCCCCACCTTCCATTTGAGGATGCCCCACAGATGATCAGTAGGGTTTACGTCTGGAGACCTCCTTGGTCAGTCTTGCACATTTAGGGTATGTTCACACGGCTATCTAAAATAATAGGGTGCAATCCTGCTGCATCCAACACGCATCCAAACATGCAGCTACGTGTTGGATCCGTTTAGGATCCGATCGACGCAGTGTTTTGGGATGCGATTTTCGGATCCGAACACGTATCCCAAAATGCAGTGTGAACATACCCTTACCCTCATTTTCTTTAGCAAGACAGTGATTGTCTTGGAGGTGTGTTTTGGGTTGTTATCATGTTAGAATACTGTCCTGCGACCCAGTTTCTCAACAGAAGGGGGTCATGCTCTGCTTCACTATATCACAGTACATGTTGGCATTCATGATTCCTCAATGAACTGTAGCTCCCCACAGCCACCAGCACTCATGCAGCTCCAAACCATGACACTCCCACCACCATGCTTGACTGTAGGCAAGACACACTTGTCTTTGTACTCCTCACCTGGTTGCGGCAACACGCTTGACACCATCTGAACCAAATAAGTTTTATTGGGGTCTCATCAGACCATAGGACATGGTTCCAGTAATCTATGTCCTTAGTCTGCTTATCTTCATAAAACCGTTTGCGGGCTTTCTCGTGCATCATTTTTAGAAGAGGTTTCCTTCTGGGACGCGTTGCGTGGAAATAGCACTTCTTCAGACTGAGGAAGTGCTATTTGCACGCAATGCGTAATTTCTGTGAATAAATGTGGAACCACACAGCACTTATTGGAACCACACAGTAGTTGGCTTTTAGTTGGTCAACTACAAAGATTCCTCTCGGTTTTCACCTATATTCTTCTGCAAACCTCCGCTTGGAAGAACTAGGATGTGGCAACCAGCATCGAGCTTCCTAACAGACTGTACTGGCACATCACCTAACGGAGAGTTGTGCCTCCTACAATAGCACAAAAGCCCTCTCTGGACCCATCGTGCGCTGCCAACTACCGACCAATCTCTAATCTGCCCTTCATCTCTAAACTCCTGGAACGCTTAGTCTACTCTCGCTTAATCCGCTATCTCTCTGATAATAATCTTCTCGATCCTCTACAATCCAGTTTTCGCACCCTACACTCCACATAAACTGCTTTAGTTAAAGTCTCTAATGACCTCAACACTGCTAAATCACAGGGCAAATACTCGTTGCTGCTTCTCCTGGACCTCTCTGCAGCGTTAGACACTGTGGTTCACCATCTTCTCCTCTGCATGCTCCGTGCTATTGGCCTCCAGGACACCGCTCTCTCTTGGTTCTCTTCCTACCTCTCTGACCGCTCCTTCAGTGTCTCATTTTCCGGTTCTACCTCGTCTCCTCTTCCTCTTGCTGTTGGGGTTCCACAGGACATCATACCTATCTGTCACTCCCAACACTAGGGCACTCACAGGCACTTATCTGTAAATAGATGTACTGTCAGAGTGGCAGTTTCACCCAACTTTTATGTAAACCACCTCCTATTTATGTAACATGGCTGGACCTTTGTTAACTTGGCACTTCTAAACACTTAGTCTCACCCATACACCATAATAGATTGTAAGCTCTCGCTAACAGGGTCCTCACAACTTGTGTCTCATTAGTAAGTTCTTTTAATGTGTAATGTCTGTATGTATACCCTCTAAATTGTAAAGTGCTGCGGAATATGTTGGCGCTATACAAATGAAAATTATTATTATTATAATGGCACGCGTGAGTACATACATTCGCACGTACTCATCATAATACGTGTTCTACTTTAATGCACCAGGGTGTGCTCCTGCATTGTCTTTTCCTTTTCTATTAATAGACACTAAGGGGCCATTCACACGTCACAGGACAAATACCAGTCGGTTTATCTGTTTTCGTGCCGTGCACACGGCTGCAAGGGGACGGCTTTTCTCTGTGATTAGGGGAGAAAAGCCGTCCCCCTTCCCATAGACATGTTCATATTCCATCCGAAAACTGGACAGAAGAATGAACATGTTATTCGGACCGCCTGCGGTCTGAAAAACCGCCGGGCGCAAAACCCGTGCAGTTGGGACCGCTGCATGGGTTTTCCATAGTCCATTGAAAAGTTCGCTGCCGGTTCTTCAGAGGGGTTTCAAAACCGAAAACGTCTGAAAAACCGGTCGCTAACCCGTGCTGTGGGCACAAGCCCTTAGGGGTGCACTCACTTTTGTTGCCAGAGGTTTAGACATTAATGACTGTGTTTTGAGTTATTTTGAGGGCACACCGAATTTACACATACTTACTTATACAAGCTGTACACTGACTACATTGTATCAAAGTGTCAAATCTTCAGTGTTTTCCCATGAAAAGATATCATACAATATTTACATCAATGTGAGGGGTGTACTCACTTTTGTGAGATACTGTATGTATCAGCAAATCAGCATAATCAAACAATTGCACAGTTATATCCTTAAATAATTAGCATTGTATTGTACTATATATGTCTGTGTTAGTATTTTATGCATATCCACATGCAGTATATGCAGCCAACACTTGCAAATATATGCCTGTAGAAGGGTAGTATATCTTTAAGAAGGGCTGTGCACAAGCCCTGCCTCTATGCTGCCTGCCAGTTGATGAATCTGCATCAGGACCAACCTACAGAGTATGTCTGAGGTCTGAAGATCGGCATCAGCAAAAACAATCAGTGGGACACCTCTGAATTTTCCTTTAATAAATATGGGTGGGCGAATGGCTAAGCAAGGTTATGGCTTCAAGCTGCTTTTTCCTTGCTATTTTGGGTCTTCTTCATTCTTCCCTTCCCCCTAATTCCCACAGGGTGGGTGCAAAGTCTAACTGCAGCTGGAGGAGAAAGATACAGGGGACTCACTGACCTCTCCCCAAACCTGAAGGTGAGACCCTTTGTTATTGATATCAGTCATTCTTGTGTGTGCCTGTCTGTGATCTGCATAGTGGGACATTGTCAGGGCAGCTGCTGCTGCTGTCATTTGTAGAGGGGGAGAGGGGATTGCAATCATTAGGAGTACAGGGTCTTAGCAGAAGTGATGCTGGATAAACATGGCCTAAATACAAGCAGAATCTAGGGCTTATTTTATTCCTGCTATGCAGAACATTTATCATGGGTGGGACCTGGGGGAGGTGTGCATTCAGAAGAAGCCAAGGCTGGAGATGAAGAGATAGTGCAAATGAATGCAGAGGAACTGATCTGCAAGACACCTCGGACGGAAGAAACGCCCAGAGCTGGGAACTGTGTGCATTATGGGATGTGACAAATAAAATTAAAGGAAATGTGCATACACTTCTTGAGAAAAACCCAGTGATTTTGGTGATATAATATTTATCCCCTGAATAACTGGATTCCTCCCCCATATTGTTGACAAAAGCAGTATTTGTGCATTTAACTTAAAAATAATGACTTATTTTTAACATGTAATTATTTTTTTTTTACTTCTATTGTTATTCAACGTTTTGTTCTATGGATTTTATGTATGTACATAAGTGATACTAAACATTTTCTCCTGTCAAATCCATAATTATTTTTTTAAATATGTTTATTTTAATTGATAAATGTGAAGGTAAAGTCAGTGAAAACTTTGTTATTGTAGCTGGCCATAGACATTAAGGGGCACATGTATGAAGACTGTCTAGGTCTAAAATTCACTTTGTTGCCCATAGTAGCTAATCACAGCGCCCATTTTATTTCATATGGTGCTCTGGAAAAATGAAACGGGCGCTCTGATTGGTTGCTATGAGCAAAAAGGTAAGTTTTAGACCTAGACAGTTTTCATACATATGGCCCTAAGTGAAAGTTGGTTGCCCAAAGGATATGTTCACAGGATTTAAAGCTGATTGTATAGCTGCGCATACTGTGCACGCTGCTTTACGCCCGCAACTTCAGAGGGACGCGGTGACTAGCGCATTCTTCTGGAGTTCTCGCTGACGTTCATTCTCCCCATAGCGCATTGTGCGCTAGGGGGAAGGAACAGCTAAATGAGAGCTATGAATTACCGAAATATCGGCCCGTACCTCGGGCGTATTGAAGCGCAATTACACACCAAAGTACGGACCGACAATATGCCGTGTGAACATACCTAAAAGCTGATAGATTAAGCTGATGCATTGAAAGCCATAGGCCACGGATATATCACATGCCATTACTATAATGCAGGAAGAGAAAGTAACAAATAGTAAATGGATAATATGAGATATCACTGATATTTGGAGCTCAGTTTGTTACTTCCAATTACAAATATTTTAACCATATGCAGTTAACTATATTAAAATGTTGCACTGCTCATGTGCGCATACTATAAACACCAGGTTATGACAGACTACCAGGCAAGAGATTAAAATATTAGCTTATTGTGACCAATTAATGGGTGATCATCATTGGAAAAAAATAAATCAGAATAGGCTGTTTCACTTTGTATTTATCCAGGATCAGACTGGCCCACAGGGGAAACCCCTGAGCATGGCAGACCTAGAGTTTCTTCTAAGCTGCATATATATCCTTGGGAGAGACAGAAAGGCTGAGAGAAAGAGGCAAAAAGCAAGAGTCATGTACAGTAGCTGTAGGGTGTGCCCCCAAGATCACCTCCATTGGTGGACCCCGGAATCATTCACAGATGGCACCCCAGTCTGACACTGTATGTTATCCCATTTCTATGGTCAGCTTTTATGAAACATATGATAATCAAAAGAAACTGTATAAGCTGTTTATAATAGTATACCGTTTTGGTTGCCTTCATACAAAGTTTGGAAGACCTACAGATCATGAAATCATTTTCCTAATGGAACATGAAGACAGCCTAATGTAACCAATAGTTAGCCATGTAGTTAGTGGAAGCCATTCATTTATAGCTCTTTTTACTAAGCCGTTTCATTTAAAGGCATTTAAATATGCTATTGGCTCTGATAGCAGAATTATGTCGAAAGCCAAGGTAGATGTTTAGTTTCTAGACTATTTCAAATCTTAACACCACTTTGTTTTCCTGCATACATGTGCACATAATAGCATATAGCCTAAGTAAAAATCCTGTGCCAGGCTCCCTGTCCACTACCATCTCTAAACTTGGTGACAACTGTAGGTGATGTGCCATCCATTGTGACGTTATGTCTAGAGGCATTGCTGACCATTAAGCTCTGGGTTTTATTCTGGATCTACTGCTTTAATAGGTTACCTTAGCTGAGGGCACCATAATACAACTACAAGTACACTTTTCTCAAGAACTATAACTAAAAATAGATTAGAAAAACCCTTCTCCTACCACCCATATCCATAGTTCTCACTGATGGGAAACTGTATTATAGTGAATAGAGAGGCTGCTGTCACTCAACATTAGAAAGACAGCAAGAGATAGGGGAAGGTTTATACAGTCCTTTGCTCATAAGTTTGTTTCATTGCCTTTATGGCCGCATTCAGATGCTGTAGAGCTCAGATTTGTTGTGTAAATTCTTATATATTTCAGTAAATTGAATGTAAAACCTCATCCACCTGTGGTGGAAAGAAAAGAACACAAATTATAGAACATTACAAAGGGTAAAAAATGTTTTAAGTAAAAGATCCACTATCAAAAATCTGGCAGACCTGGGGCTCAGTAGATATTTTTATTATTAAATTAAACCTACTTATTACTCTAGCACATGCAAAGTGCTATATGACCTGTATATCAGTCATAAGCAGAGGTTACTTTCCACTCTATAATGGATATATATCAAAGCGATCCCATGGGTTCTGCCATAAATGCCAAGGTCAGACATAACTGATGGCTTAGATTCTGCAGTCAGTAGAACCTGCAGCATCTAAGTGATTAGTGATAGGGAAGGGGTTGCCTTTGTCAGCCCAATGTCCCAAGCCCCTGGATGCGATCACAGTATACCAATGGCTTGTAATAGATGCTGGGGGCTTGGTGAAGGCCACCAGGTCTGCTGTCTTTGCACACCTATCAGTCTCTGCGGAATGCAAGATGTTTGTTAGCATTTTTTACTGTAGTGTACTATACTAAGGATCACATGATTACATGGTCAAATTCACTAGAGTTTAATAAAATGTAAAAAAAAAATTTAAAACACAAAAATTTTCAAAATGTTTTTTTCTCTTACACATTACTATAATGTTTATAAAAATAACAGGATGGTTGTTAGCATTAATACTGTAGTGTATTATACTAAGGATCAGATTATAACATGGTCAAATTCGCTAGGACTAAAATAAAAAGTTAAAAATGTTTCAGAAAATATAAAAAAAAATGTAAAAACACAAATTCCAAAAGGTCTTTCTCTCATGAATTGCTTTAATGTTTAAAAAATAAAGTAGTTTGAAACATATACATACTATCTCTATGATCACAAAAACCTGATCCTAAAATGATCCCCTTATTTAACCACCACAGTTAATACCATGAGGCAAAAATGTATTGTAGTAATTGTAATGACCGATACAATAAAGCTATCATGTCCTTTGTATGTATGATGTATATTGCATGGTGAAGGTTGTTTAAAACTTAACCCCAAACAAACTCAAAAAGTTGTAGAACTGCTTTTTTCCATTCTCCCGAAAATAAACAATTATTGTCCCTGTGTTAGATGAGCCCCTAAAGGCTTGTATTAAACAACACAACTGCTTTTGCAAAAAACTAGCTATCATAAGACTAGGCCAACAAAAAGATGTAAATATGATGATGTGATGAAAATACAAAATAAAGCACTTGGTCCTCAAGGTCCAATAGCTGCCTCTTTAAGGGGTTAATACACAGGTCCATGAAGCAGAGATACGAGAAGTTATTTGGAGAGGTTCTTGCTCTGTAGAGCTGCTTGACCTATTCCTGACTTCCCTAACATAATGGTAGATCTACAAGGGTATGTTCATACGGCGTGTTGAGTCCGCGTGTACATACGTTATTAGATGAGAGTTTGGATACGACTATCGGACCCTAAACGGACCCAAACACGCATCTAGCAATGAGCAGTGTGATTTTATATTGCTTGCAATGTAAAATATTCATCTGCGTTCAGACGAGTGATCACTGATGCATGTTTACTTGCGTCTTTCGGATGCGTCTTTCGGATCCGTTTAAAGAATTGTCATGTCAATTCTTTATCTAAAAGACGCAGCAGACACCCTATTTAAAACTATAGGGTGCGATCCTGCTACAGCCAAAACACATCCACACATGCACCTTTGTGTAGGATGCGTGTTGGATGCGTTTTGGATCTGATTGACAGAACGTTTTTAAATGTGATTTTAGGATCCAAAACGCATCCAAAATTGGATCCAAAAACACCGTGTGAACATACCCTACCTAACAAGTTAAAGATAGATTTTTTTTTTTTAACTCTACCGAGCAACTAATAAAACTAATAGATTTGCCGTAATATGTGTGGATTTACTGTAACATGCAATCAATACCTCCCAGAGAACCCTTCACTTTTAGAAACATTTTCTCCATCAAGAAATCTGAACTCTACAAAACTACAATAAAAAGGTAAATACTACCAAGAGGGATCTTGATGTGTCATGTTTATCATCTTGACCAGGATCAGGAGTGTGAATCAAGACCATGAATCGGTTGTATTTGTGTTCATACAGAGGAATATGACGTTCACCATTTGGGAAACTTATTGTGTATATACTCAATTTTCTCAACAGAACAAAATAAATATATTAATATAAAATAGTTGCTAATGTAAACACCGATAATTTATGCACAGTGCTTTGTAGTGGTACTAAGTACTGTTCCATCAAAAATTAATAAGCTAGACTTGCTGTTGAGTATCTGGAAACTGATGAATATACTGCGCTGTTGGACCACAATGCACTGTGTAGAGAATGACAGTGTTGATGTGGTGGTTTGTAAAAAGATTCTTATGTGTTAAATGAAATATGAAAAAAATTAAAGGTTGGTATATTTGCTGTATTGATTTTAGGACTAAAGTAGTGGTGATCCATTTGAAAGCCATCCAGCTTACATATGGCAGAGAAGGTATCTTCTACAGTTCAGGACTCAAATGCAACCGAAGATGACACCTGCCAGCACCTACAGGACACAACTCTACTTGCCACCCACCTGAAAAAGGTGGAAAATCACATTACGGATGCAAGGCGCTTCTGTCATCTTCCAAAACGGTCATCTGTGGATATTGAGTTCAAAGATCTATCTTATTCTGTAAGAGAAGGACCATGTTGGAGGAAAAGGGGTGAGTCAAGTTCCTCAATGAAAGAAGTACTAAACACTAAAGAAAGGACAGACATGTAGTAGGCGTATACTCATGGGCAGCTGCTATGGGGCCCAGAGGTTGAGGGGGCCTACTCAGGTACAAGAACATTGTTCCTTTTGTAGCGAACAAGAAGTTGGTGGCTTCCTGCTCTCCAGCTCCACTGTGTGGGTTCTCTGATATGTGGAGGTATTATTTATACCTTCAATTATTGCTACCTCTGCTGCAGTTTCAGTTTATTGTCATTAGGTGGTGGGGCCCCATCTCATTTTCTTATGGGGCCCTATGAATTCTATGATGCACCCAACTTCTGCTAGATAGCAAATGCCAGCTTCCAAACCAGATCAGGGGGGGAGCCCAGTCATCAGAAATCTTTGTAAAAAAGCTTTATTGGAAAATTCTTTAAAACATATGATGATTATTCATAGAAGGGGGTACACTCAAGTTAGCATAATTCAGTACCCATGGCGAGGGGATGGGTACTGAATTTATGCTAACTTGAGTGTACCCCCTTCTATGAATAATCATCATATGTTTTAAAGACTTTCCAATAAAGCTTTTTTACAAAGATTTCTGACGACTGGGCTCTCCCCCTGATCTGGTTTGGAAGCTGCATTTGCTATCTAGCAGAAGTTGGGTGCATCACGGTATTGGAAGATTTTGGTCTATTCCTTGCCGTGTCTCCACCAGAGCGAACCGCTGACACAGGTGAGCTGACACAGGAACTGTTTTTGTTGTTGTCCCTATGAATTCTAGTTACGCCTCTGAGTATACCTTAAAGCTCATGGGCCTGATGCAAAATTTTAGCTTGGGCTCTTCCTGCAACTTCTTGTTAGGGCACTTACCCATCTCTAACTTTCTGCTGCTATGCTGGTCTTTTAAAGGGGTTTTACCTTGAAGTTAAATGTTTTGCACATGTCCCTCGCAGCTTGCAGCCGTCCTACCCATTCACTTTTATGGGAGTTCCGAATATAGCCAAGTAAGTGTGTTTGGCTATATTAGGAAGCTCCTATAGAACAGAACATAGAGGACCGCTGCAAGTGCCGCCCTCCTCATTCTTCTGCACCTTTGGCTGAGATACAGCGGTTCAACTCTTAATGTGGTAGTATGCCATCTAATAATGCAGTCACCAAGTAATGTTCAGATACCAGTTCTACATAGTAAAAAAATTAACACAGTTCAGTAACATCCATTGACTTAACTATTGTAGTCGTTCACTTTCTTTTTCTTCTCGGTTTGGCTCCAAACTGTTATGGAGCCTTTTTCTAGCCACAATTCATCTCTGCGCACAAATACCCTATTCTGCTGGTATCCCCACATGCCTCTCCCAGTGCCCTCCTACACAGTAATAGTGCCTCCTTTCAAATGTTCACAAATACTCTCTCTTTCATCTCTTTTTCATCGTTAGGCTTAACTTTTAGGAAATTGATCAAACAAAGTATAAAATGGGTTAAAAGCCCAATTAGTTTCTGTGTCCCTTTGATAACATGTTTGAACAATTTTACAGTGAAGTATTCTGCCACTTTGTGTCTAGATTGGTTATATTAAACTGGAGACCACTCCAATTACTTTTTAGACACCCAACTGCCTTTCGTATTAAATGCCAACAGAGTCCCCCCCAAACATGTTTCATCACTTGATGTGGCATCGTCATGGATCACAGGGCACCATAGTTGTCAATTTTGGTGCCACCACAAGTAATGATAGCTCTGCGGATATAGCCAGCAATATAAATAATGGATGTTTTTACTCTGGTTGCCTTGCCTATTTGCAGTGACAACTGGAAAAGAGTCACAATAAATAAAAACTGTATAACAGGGGTGTCAAACTCAAATACACAGTAGGCCAAAATACACAGTAGGCCACAGTACACAGTACTTGGACAAAGCTGCGAGCCAACCTTGTGGCCAACTTTGTTTCCCCCTGTGAGCTCCTCTTATCAGTCGTCCTGCTGTGCCTTATCAGTCGTCCCGCTGTCTGAGTTGTCTCTCCTGCTTCCTGATCCCGTCCCGGCCTTACGCACAGGGGAGGGTTTGAGTGAGAGCTGATTCACTACAGCTCCTCACTCTTTCCTCTTCTCCTCTGTCCATTGCTGGTAATTCCTCCTGGGCCAAATATAATTACACTGTGGGACAGATTTGGCCCACGATGATACAATAACAACCAAGTAAAATCAGCTCACCGCTAGTTCTCAGGAGTCAGGTGTGTTCCCCGATTAACTGTGGTGCAAGGATTTGCGGCAGCTCCCTCCATCCAAATATCATCAACAATATCCAGCACTCTTAGACCATGACGGGTAGAATAGATTCAGTAAAAAAAACGTTTTAGTTTATTTCATCACTTTAAAAAAATGTACAGATACACGCAGCTGAAAAGCAGTACGGATGTAGCAACTGATGCGTTTCAGCTGTAGAGCCTTATTCTATAGCTGAAACACGTCAGTTGCTACATCCATACTGCTTTTTTACTGAAGCTACTCTACCTGTCATGGTCTAAGAGTGCTGGATACTGATCAATTTATTGTTGAGATTTGGCCCACGACCTACGATATAAATTTTTTTTTAAGAAAGAGCTAGTGAGTGAAGACATACACATTGTGGCATTGCCAAGTGGACTATTTTATTCAACATTCACATTGATTTCTTTTATTACATTTTAGGTAAAAAACTGTGCTGATTACTTTCATAATATATTTTTACAGGGCTACAGATTTCAAAACCATAGCTTAAAAAAAAAACAAAAAAAAAAAACTTGGAATATGTTGTTTTTCCGCAGTATTTCACTCTGAAAATGGCAGAGAATTTACTGTTAAGTCAATAGGATGGCATGAAAAAGCTCTGTCATTTTTTGGATTGGATCTGGGTCAAAAAACTCAGCAGTGTTGATGCACTGACAAAAGACGGTTGAAAAACCAAATCCTAAAAGTGCGGCAAGAAAACGACAACCAAGTGTAAAATTCTGTTGAAATATTTGTCGAATTCAGATTCAGAATCCGACGAGTATTTTGTCCTTTGCCGTGTGGAGGCAGTCTTAATGGTCACATGATTTTCGGCTAGAGAACAGTTTTACCTGCACAACCATTAACAAACTGCTTTTTTGCTGTAAAATCATGCGGGTGTTAATAATCAGATGTAGTATAGCCTTGAAGTGAAACTGCATGTCTGCACAGATTTTGCTCCCATCATGGTCAAATCTCACCCTTCCAGCAGCAGCTTGGTAAATCCTTACCCTTAGGGTCCAACACTGGATAAACCTGCAGATGACATCTGCGGCATGTTTCCTTAGCAGTTGAGATCCGCATGGACGTGCTCTTCTGTGCCATTCTCTATTCACTGTAAACCCCCATCTCGGTTTTGCAAGCTGTATATCTGCAAAATCCTGCAGCCAATAGTGATATTCAATGTTATTCATTACTGCCGCACATTTTGCAGGTATACAGCTTGCAAAATTGGCAGCAGCTAACAATCAATAGGGAAGCCAATGGAAGAGCATAAGCGTGCAGTTCTCAACTGCGATCTAGTTTATACAGCATTGCATCCTACCCTACCCAAGGCCTAAACTGGCTTGATCGTTAAGGGATAGTTATTTTAAATCAGACACCTAGTTAAAAGCTCAATAACATTTATTTACAGGTCCTCTTACTGACCTTTCAGGTTACAAAACACTCCTAAAGTGCTTGTCTGGGATGTTCTGCAATCGAGAACTTATTGGAATTATGGGGCCTTCTGGTGCTGGAAAATCCACATTAATGAACATTCTGGCTGGATACAGGTAAGAAGATGAATGTCAAGGAAAAACTGATTACATTGTAAAAGTTTCAGCATTGTAAAAAACTACTTGCCCCTTTCCCAATTTCTCAGTTTTTTGTTTTTTTTTGTCACAAATGTTTCAGATCAAACTATTTTTTATACAAAATGAAGAAAATTTAGGTAAATACAAAACACAGTTGGTAAATGATCATTCTATTTATTTAAAGGGGTTGTCTCACTACATTGATTCATCTTTCCTCAGTCCTGTTTTCTTGGTTTCATTTTGAATTCAGGGACGTGTTTACTGGCTTCTACTAGACTGTAGTAGAAGCCAGGTCTGCAGCTATAGCAACCTGAGGAGCTGATGCAGCCCATACAAGAGGGGTTATATTTCAGAATAGGTAGGATACTGTTAATGGACACATATTGCAAGGTGACTTGTTTTTACAAGATCTTTAACATAAAAAGCAATCCTTTTAGTGAGATAACCCCTTTAAAGGGTTCTCCAGAACTATCTTTTCATTTGTTATAGGGCTCACAACTGTATTAAACTTTTTTATTCATACTTATTAAAAATTATTTAACTGTCCTCCTTTGCAAGACCAGGACAGTTAAATAACCTGTCCTCCCTTCCCCCCACCTGCTGCAAACCATGTAATGTACATTGATCACATGGCCTCAATGAACGTTTTCATGTCATCATTCAGTGGGTGTGCTTTGAAGCCAGACTCTGCTGAAAAATAGCCTCCTGCAGTAGGTGTAACCTGAGCAGAAAAAGATCTGGCTGCATTCACTCTTTCCAGCCGGTAGTTTTCAAGTGAATAGAAGTAATTACATTAGAGTAATTACAGAGGAGGGGGAACCGTTTATCTTTGAGTCCTGATGGCAGAACTTAGGAACAGTTCTGGGAGCAGAAGACAGCAGTTCACAGCTGGGAAGTTGTGTACTGTTGTCATGAATATGTAAATGCAGCTCTGTACAGTTTACACAGTGACTCATGAGTCCTAACTATCATCATAATCATGACAGCAAGTACAGAGCTGGGGGGATTACACACCATAATGTCTAGAAGTGACAGCTGTGGAGGAAAGTCCTAGTTTGCAGTGCAATCTGGGACTTGTAAGAAAGATGCTGGAGAACTACTGACATTCCCACAAGCAGAAAGTTTCACTGCAAAAAGTGGATCGTATGATAGATAAATAAAAAGGCAAAAGAAAAGAAACACATGAAGGTAGTGAAATATCTTTACTTTTCAATGTAAATGCTGTTTATAGTGTTATATGAAATCTTTAAACTCTCGGATAACCCCTTTCAGATAAAGGTTTATTTAAAATCTGTATCACCTGTGTGAAAGAGTCATTGTTTCCCTTAACCTAACAACTAGTTGTGCTAACCTGGGCAGTAACGAAAACTAATAACTCTTTTGCAATGTTGTGGAGGAATTTTAGCATTGTTTTAATTTGGTTACATTGGTGGGTCGTCAAGCATGAACTGCCCGTTTAAGGTCTTTTCATATCCCAATGGGATTTAAGTCAGGACTTTAGCTTAGCCACCATAAAACCTTCATTTTGTTATTTTAGAGCCATTCAGCTCTAAAATGGACTAGCTTGTGACCTTTAATATACTTCCCTGCGGCAAACCCAGTTGTGCTTCAACTTTAGGTCATAAACTGATGGGTGGACATTCTCCTTCAGGATTTTTAATTATAGAGAAGAATTTATGGTTCCATTAATTATGACAAGTTGTCTGGGTTTTGAGGAAGCAAAAAATCCCCAGCCCTTCACACAATCGCCATCATGTTTGACTGTCAGTATGATTTTCCTATGGTGGACCTGTGACTTCTGGAAAGTTTCACCTTTGACTTACCAGTCCACACAATATTCTCTCAAAAGTCTTGGAACTGTCTACATATTTATTGGAAAATACAAAATAATCCTTTGCGTTCATCTTGATCAGCAGTAGTTTGCAACTTGCATTTCTCCCATGAGTGTTATTTTGGTCCAGTGTCTTTTTATCCTGAAATTGTATCTATTGACCTGAAGCAAGTGATGTCTGGAGTTCCTCAAATGTTTGTGAGGGTTCTTTTGTGACCTCTTGGATATGCTGATGATGCCCTCTTGGTGATATTTTGGCAGGATGGTCAACCCTGGAAAGGTTTACCAGTCTTTCAAAACGTCTCCATTTCTGGATATTAGCTCTCACCTCAGTTTGATGGAGTCCCAGTGCCTTAGCAATGTCTTTATAACCTTTTCCAAACTGATTGACTTTAATGACTTAATTTGCATCTGTATTAGAATGTGGGCATCATTTGCTGATTTTTTTTTCAACCTCCCAGCTTCACCTAAAGGGGCCGTTCACACGGCTTATTCTGTGACTGATTCCAGCCGTTCTGTGTGCCGTATTTGCGCTGCAGTACGGCTGGAATCCGTCCCAGTCATTACGGTAATCCACAGTTCTGATAGAGAACTGTGGATTCCGTCTCTTCTCCCCGCTCGGCGAATACGCTGAGGGGGGAGAAAGTGACATGCACATTATTTATGGCGTGTACGCGCCGTGAATAATGAGTGTCTATGGGGCCGGCGATCTGCGGGCCCCCCGCCCCGCCCCCCTTTGCACGGCAGCCGGCGTAATTGCGGGGCGAAATCCGTCCCCGCAATTACGTCGGCAATAAGCTGTGTGAACATTGCCTAAGAGATATGTTCTTTTTAAGGGATGTTGGGTGCGGCTAGTAAAATTAAAAATTTAACCCAATTAATAATTGGATTTAGTTAATTGGTTGTTGGTTTAGTAGCTAAGGAGCAATTACTTTCCCACAGAGGGACAGTTATCTCTATCAAGGGGTGTTCCCACCATAGACTTTGATGGCATGTCACTAGGATCTGATAGGTGTGGCACCTTAGTTTGAAACTGGATCTCTGAAAGTTACAGAGCATAATGGAAAGCCGGTCGAGCTTGCGCACAACTCTCCATTCTGTTCTTTGTGAGTTCCGAACACAGCCGAACTGGACTCCATAACCCAGAAAAAGGAGGGTTTTAAATGGATACAACACAACCTTTACTGAATCTTTCTCTACCAAACTGCACATCAGTCCCTTCCTTCTATATAACATACCACCTGCAGATCAGATGGCATTTTCAATGTGACATCCCTTTAAAGAAGCACTTTGGCATACTGTTTTTGGACATATAATGCTAACTCACCAGTAATTTGTTTTATCCCAGCTCAGTTGTCTGCACATATTTTGTACCCTTTCATTATGGGACATGTTATTTGATCCTCACTCTGACTACCAGTCCATTTCATGCTTTCCTCTGTAGACACGAGAACAGACTTTCCGGTGTTAGTAACTTCATGAGAACGATAGGAATACATCATGACCTTTGGGATTGTGTGATTGATCACATGACCAGGACAGATTATTATCCAATGTAAGGCAACAATGGCAGTTCCTATTGGGTCTTTCTATCTAGCAATGATCTTAAACACTTTGAGGAATTAATAAAGAAATTATTGTACAAACTTTTATAATTTTTCAAGGATAACATTTTTTTTTACTCGGATTTTAGAACTTCCTATTAATTCCTAAAATGTCTTCTTTATAGTCCTGTTCCTGCACCAATTGCAACACATAATTATATACAATGTCCCTCCTGACTTATGATGGCCTCAAATTGCATTTGTTTCCCATTTTTATCCCATTTTTTTGTGAGGTTAGATGAATAAAAAATGCAATTGTGTCACATAGTGTGTCTTATTTTTTTAGTGTTACTGTTTACCATACAAATTAAATAACATGATAATTTTATAAATTGTAGCGTTACATACATGGCGATACCTGCTATGTTTACCTTTTTAGATTTTTCTTTTTTTTTTTACTAAGGAAAATGTTTGTTTTTATTTATTTATTTTTAAATGTCCAAACTTCAGTTTTTTGTCCCACTGATCACTTAATAATTTTTATAATACATATCAACACAATAATATATATGTATTTTGCCTTTTGTTATGCAACCTATTAGACCCTGTCTCTGTCAGGGCCTAATAGGCTTCTGTACATGGCAAGCCCAGACACCATTACTTGGCCTCTGTCTGCCATGGCAATCACGGGCATTCGTGGGGTTTCTGATGGTTAGACAAAGGGAAATCTCACCCTCTGTCAAAAAACTAGATGGTGGCTGTGGCACTTAGGGGGTTAAACGTCTGGGGCTGGAGGTTGCTCTGCCTTCAGTCGTGCAGGTGCCGATTGCTGCATCTCTGGGTCTGTGTAACCCAGTATTGCAGCTGTGTGGTAAAGGGAGCCTGTGGGTCCCAGTGGCTCAGGGTTCCAAATCACAAGTGCAGCCACTGCAACCCCTCTAGTTATGCCACTGCATGCGCCCCAAGGGTTCTGTCTCCTGTGGCTAGACATTAAGCTGGGAAGACGTATCTAATGTCAGTACATCTCATTGCTCGGAGTTTCCTGACCATATCAGCAACTGGATAGGTGGGTTTTCAGAAAAAGATCCACCTAAGCTCCATAAACCAGGGTCCTGGGTAGTCTTATTGCACAAGCAGAAAGAAAAGTAATCGCAAGGTGCTGCACTGCTACCATACTTTTCTCCTCCCCGGCATACAGCTCTCCAGGAATGCACCAGATTCTCTGTGCCCTTCGGTTCTGCAGCAAGAAAGAGTGGTGCTGAGGTAGATATACCAGGTTCTGTTACAACACACTGTAAGGAGATTGCGGTTGTAGGGCAACTTTGCTTTTTCTGCAATATTTGTCTGCGAAGTTGTTTTCATTTTTATTTTCTCAGGTTTACATTTTGGGGGATCCAGATTCAGTTATTTTTTATCGTTATTTATTTTACATTGCCAGTAATTCCAGGGTGATGTACACGCACATAATAAGCACATAATACAAGACAAATACAATAACGCTAAGTGACACACTGATACAAAAGAAGAGAGGACCCAGCTCATGAGAGCTTACAATCTACAGCAGAGAAGGGAAAGACAGAAGGTGAGGGACAGGAATGATGTATTATGGTATAGTGGCAGCAGGGTTATTGTAAATTGTACAATAATATATAGGGGTATTGAGTTCTGGAGTATGGGGGATGCATGGGAGAGATCTTGGAGATGGTTGTATGAGAAGCAGAAAAGGACATCCTGTGAGGAACGGAGATTTTGTGAAGGGAGGTATATGGCAATTAAAGCAGACATGTATTGGCAGGCAAGTTATGAAGAGCCTTGTATGCCATGGTGAATAACTTGAACTGAATTCTCTGGGCAATGGGTAGCCTGTGAAGAGTATGGCAGAGGGTAGAGGCAGAGTAGTAGTGAGGAGAAAGATGGATCAGTCCGGCATCAGAATTGAGGATGGCTTGAAAGGATACAAAAGTATTAGATGGGTGGCCACAGAAAAGAGTGTTGCAGTAATCCAGGTATGAGATGATTACGGCATGAGCAAGCAATTTTGTAGAGTCAAAGTCAAGAAATATTTGGAAATATTTGGAAATATTTTTCAGGTGTCTTTGTATGGTTTAAAAGAAACTCCAGGTCTGCCATGCTCAGTGGCCCAGCAGGGATTTCCTTTATTCCACTGTGGGCCAGTCTGAGCCTGTAGCCGTCTGATGCAGTGAAAATGATAACCCAACATATAACGTGCCAGAACCACAGGGGGGAAAACATAGTCACTTTTGTATTACATTTGCTCTATTATGTTATCGTATTCATTTTATTTGCCAGACACAGAAGCATGGACTCCCACATTTTTGTGTCTGGCACATAAAACATTTATGATCATAAAATAAAGCAAACATAGTCCAAAAGAGACTATGTTTGCCCTACTGTTTCCATTGGTTCTCCTTTGGTATACATCAGGATACCTTTCTCATTGTACCCCGACAGTTACTGACAACTGTGCCCAAAATGTGATATGAATGGGTCCTTAGTGGTGCAGTACACTATTTGTTCAACACTTCCTGCCAGCCTGGTATAGGCCATATGGCAGTGGAACATCAACACATAGAAGTGGTGCCAGGGTCGCCGTTAAGGCAGTACAGGCAGTACTCCTTTACGGGGCTGGGCCCGTCTGTGAAGCAAGGGGGGGTCTGCCTCCGCCGGCAGGTACTGCTCTGTTGCTTCAGAGCAACGATAGAGATAACAGGCAGCAGGTCTGTTCTCTCTATCACCTCAGCCACTACATTGTGCTGTCAGTGTTGGGCGGGGGAAGGACGGGGGGAGGGGAGGGGAGGGAGACGACTGCACTGTGAGTCACAGCTGCCTGGCATAGTTTTACATAGATCATTACACTTCCCTCCTCTGCTCAGCAGCCTGAGATCAGAGCAGCCACCCCCTCCCCCATCCCTCTGGCTGCGGCCAGGCAGGACAGATGTCAACATATTAAAACAGTGAGTCTCACTGATTGAGAGGATCACACAGCGAGAGGGAGAGAGAGGAGGGAGAAAGAGGGGGGTGGCTGCTCCATAACACGCTGCGCAGAGGATTGGAAGTAAGCAAAATGATGTGTGTAAAGCTATGCAGCAGCTGTGATTCGCAGCCCGGGCCAATATTTTTACAGCAGTGATGCCAGGCCCCTGAGACTTGTGGGACCCCACTCAAAGCCCCTCACATCAGACCTGTGGGCCCCGCTCAAGACCCTTCACACCAGACCTGTGGGGCCCCGTTCAAAGCCCCTCACATCAGACCTGTGGGGCCCCGCTCAAGACCCTTCACACCAGACCTATGGGGCTGGGGGGCGAGGAGGCCCTTGAATGGGCCCCACATGGCTGGGGGAGCCTTGAGCAGGGCCCCACACGTCTGCTGAGGGACCTTGAGCGGGGCCCCACAGGTCTGGTGTGAGGGGCCTTGAGCGGGGCCCCACACAGCAGGGGAAGGTAGGGGAACTTGAGTGGGCAAGGATTTAACGTAGGTTTTTGATGTGGATTCTGACTTTCAACACCATCAAAAACCGATTGTTGTTGTTTTTTGGTGCAGATCTGCATTTTCTCAATAGTGCTCTTTGATGAAAAACCAAATGCAAAAACCACGCCAAAAATAGACAACCAAGCGTGAAAAGATTCTGTTTGAGAATCCGACAAATATTTTGTCATTTGCTGCGTGGACGCAGCCTAATAGTATTATGGTGCTATTATCCAGTCATTGTCTATGGACTTTATCTAGTCAATGTATGGTAGTGTTATTTAGTGTTGGTGTAGTAGTGTTATCCGGTCACTGTATGGTGATGTTATTTAGTGATAGTATATTGGTGTTATTTGGTGTTGGTGTAGTGGTGTTATCCAGTCACTGTGTGGTGGTGTTATTTAGTATTAGTGTAGGGGTGTTACCTAGTCCGGGTGTGGGGGTGTTATTTAGTGATAGTATAGTGGTTTTCCCGGGGCTGTGCGGGTGGTTATTTAGGTAAGTGTGAGGGGGTTATCCCAGTCACTGTATGGTGTTTTTAATTTAGTTTTCGTTTTTAGGGGTGAAAATCCAGATACTGTATGGTGGAGTCATTTAGTGTTAGTGTAGTGGTGTTATCCAGTCACTGTGCGGGGGTGTTATTTGGTGTTAGTGTAAGGGTGTTATCCTGTTTACTGTGCGGGGGTGTTATTTACTGGTAGTGTAGGGGTGTTAAAAAAGGGGGGACTGGGGGGGGGGGTTATTTTGGGGTTTTTTTGAAAGTGGTGTTACCCAAATTCACTGTGTTGTGGTTTGTTTTTAGTGTTGGGTGTAGTGTGTTATCCGGTAAATGTTTTGGGGGTTTTTTTGTTTTTTTTTGTTGGTTTTAGTGGTGTTATCCAGTCACTGTATGGGGGTGTTTTTTTATTTAATTAGTGTAGGGGTGTTATTAAAATCACGGGGAAGGGGGTTTTGTTATTTGGGTTTTAGTTTAGGGATGTTATCCAGTCTTTGTATGGTGGTGGTTTTTTTGGGAATTAGTGAAAGGGGTGTTATCCTCCCCTGTGTGGTGTGTTATTTATTTTGGGTTTTAGTGGTGTTATCGTCATTGTTTTGGTGGGTTATTTAGTATTAGTGAAAGGGGGTGTTACCCAAGTTTACTGTGCGGGGGGGGGTTATTTACTTTGTGTAATTTGGTGTTATCCCAGTGACTTTTGTGGGGGTGTTTTTTTAGTGTTTGGGGAGTGGTGTTATCCAATCACTGGGTTGGTGGTGTTATTTAGTGTTTTTTGTAGTGGTGTTTTTCCAGTCACTTTTTGGGGTGGTTTTTTTTAGATTAGTTTTTAAGGGTGTTATCCAGTTTACTGTGCGGGGGTGTTATTTACTGTTAGTGTAGTGGTGTTATCCAGTGACTGTGCGGGGGTGTTATTTAGTGTTAGTGTAGTGGTGTTCTCCCCCAATCCCCTTTTTATGGTGGTGTTTTTTTAGTTTTGGGTTTTGTAGTGGGGAATGCAGTCCCCTTTATGGTGGTGTTTTTTTGTATTGGTGTATTTGGTTTTAAATTCAGTCACTGTTATGGTGGTTTTATTTGGGTGTTGTTTTTAGTGGGGGGGTATTAAAATCACTGTTTTGGTGAGTTTATTTAGTTTTAGTTTTGGGTTTTTATCCAGTCACTGTATGGTGGTGGTGTTTAGTATTGTGTAGGGGGGTTATCCCGGGTCACTGTGGGGGGTTGGTTTTTAATTTAGGGGTTGGTGAAAGTGGGTTATCCATTTAAATGAAATGGTTTTTGTTTTTTTAGTTAATTGTAAGTGGTGTTATTCAATCACTGAGGTTTTGTTTTTTTGGTTTTAGTGTAGATATGTTTTTTCCAATAAACTGAAATGGTGGTGTTTTTTTAGAAATTGTTTGGGTTTGTTATTCAATCCATTTAGGGGGTGTTATTTAGTAAAAAGTATAGTGGGGGTTTTCCCAGTTATGTGGGGTTTGGTTTTATTTAGTGTTGATGTAGTGGTGTTATTCAGTCCCTGAATGGTGGAGTCTTTAGGTGTTAGTGTAGGGGTGTTATCCGGTCACTGTGTGGTGGTGTCATTTAGTGTTAGTGTAGTGGTTTTATCCAGTGACTGTGTGGGGGTGTTATTTAGTGTTAGTGTAGTGGTTTTATCCAGTGACTGTGTGAGGGTGTTATTTAGTGTTAGTGTAGTGGTGTTATCCAATCTTTGTGTGGTGGTGTTATTTAGTGTTGGTGTAGTGGTGTTATCCAGTCACTGTATGGTGGTGTTATTTAGTGTTGGTTTTTAGTGGGGGTTATTAAACCCTTGTATGGTGGTGTTTATTTAGTATTAGTTTTTTGGGATGTTATCCAGTCCTGTATGGTGGTGTTTTTTTAGTTTTTGTGTAGGGGTGTTACCCGTCACGGTATGGTGGTTTATTTAGTGTTGGTTTTAGGGGGGTGTTATCCGTCACTTTTATGGTGGTGTTATTTAGTGTTTTTTGTAGGGGTGTTATCCGTCACTGTATGGTGGTTTTTATTTAGTTTTTTGTGTAGTGGGTTATTAAAATCATTGTATGGTGGTGTTATTTATTTATTAGGTAGGTTGTTTTCCAGTCACTGTATGGGGGGGGTATTTAGTATTATTTATAGGGGTGTTTTTCCAGTCCTGTTATGGGGGTTTGTTATTTAGTGTTTGGGTTTTTGGGTTTTTTCCCAATCACTTTTGGGGGCTTTTGTT
>JAODAL010015173.1:0-84834 GCA_025379985.1 Phyllomedusa bahiana | reverse complement strand
GCTTTTTCCCTTGGGGAGCGATTTTCAAGGTCCTCTAATCTCTCATATAGAATCGACTGGGATCTTGTGGTAAATGAAAGCTTGTTCTGTAAAGAGTCATTTTCTGACTCCAGCTGCTGAACCCGCTGTTCCAGCTCTTCAATGCGTGCCCCTTGAGCCTGAATGTCCTGCTGTATTTTGTTGAGGGACGCTTGCAGCGTGGACTCCAGCGTGTCACGGAGATCAGGGGCTATGTGTCTAGCCACCTCCAGCGCCAGGGCTTTATAATCTATAGCAGGGGACCTGTTGTTGTCAGTGCCCGGTGTCGGGGTTAAGTCCCAGGAGTCGGGAAGCAGCTCACCCTCTTCCGGATTCGGAGCGCGACGGGACGCCATCTTAGGTTCCCCTCGTGGTGTGCGGGATGCTGGAGAGGACGGGTCTCTGTGGCCGCTACGGAGAAGATATCTCTCCATGCAGGTAACGGCCGTCACCTCGGTAGTGCTCTCCTCTCGGTCCGGGAGCAGGTCAGCGCCGATAAAGCGGCTAATTGCCGGGATTAGGTGCGGGGTGGCGGAGAGCTCTTACCACTCACAGCCGCACGCCAGCGCCCGGAACCGGAAGTCATGAACTACTCACTTAATGTCCTTCAACAAAAGTTCTGTTACATTAAGGTCAAAACTTCAATATTCTTTTCTTGAACCTTATTTTGGTAGAAAGTCTTGGGGACATCGTCATATTGCATGATCCATGATTCAGCGCATGACCAGATGTTCAAATATTTTCCTTTGAAATTTGCTGGTATAATTCAGAATGCATTGTTCCATCAGTGATGGTAAGCTTTCCTGGTCCAGGTGCAGCAAAACCAACTCAAACCATAAGGCCTCGTTCACACAGCTTATTTTGCCGCGTATTTGCCGACGGATTGACGATCGTCAATCCGTCGGCAAATCAGTCAGAAACAAGTAACAGCCTATTTTCTATTGCTTTCAATAGAAAATACGGCTCGTCGTTCACACGACGCTTTTCCGTGCCGGATTGCCGCCGCGGATTGACGACGGCAATCCGGATGGAAAAACAATGTGCATGTCAATTATTTACGGACGGATTCACCACCTACAATGATTGGAGATGGTGAATCCGTCGGGAAATCAGTTACAAATACGTGCCACACTTAGTGGCACTTATTTGCAACTGCTTTTCAACTGATTTCAGAACGTATTTACGATCGGCAATCCGATGTAAATACGTTCTGAAATAAGCCGTGTGAACGAGGCCAAATACTACCAGCAATGTGTTACACAGATGGTATGAGGTTTTTATGCTGAAATGCAGTGTTTTCCTTTCTTCAAAGCAACTCTTTTCGTTTAAACCCAAAAGCTCTATTTTCATTTCTGCCATCCACAAAACATTGTTCCAATAGCCTTCTGGCTTGTCCAGATAATCTTTAGCAAACTGCAGATAAGCAGAAATATTTTTAATATTTAATATTTAATGTGTCTCAGCGTCAAGTACAAAGAAATAAAAAAAGATTTGAAGAGACTGGAGATGTTTTTAACAAGCCTAGTTCCGGCAGACCCCGCAAGACAACTGCTCAAGAGGAACGTTTGTTGGTTCGAAAATCAAAACCCAGCTCCTCTTCTACTTCAGCACAGCTCCAATAGTCCTAGTCATCTCAAGTTCCTGTGTCAGCTAGAACAGTTTGTAGGATTCTGTCTCGAAATGGCCTCCATGGTCGAATCAGTGCCCAGAAGCCAGCACTTAATAAAAGGCAATTAAAAAAAGTGTGGCATTTGCCAAGGCCCACAGCCTGATAAACGGATGGACACTGGAAAAGTGGCAGAAGGTGGATTTCTCAGCCGCCGCAAATACTGCAGGAGACCTACTGGAGCCCGTCTGGATCCAAGATATACCCAGAAAACAGTTAAGTTTGGTGGTGGAAAGATCATGGTCTGGGGTTACAGTCAGTATGGGGGTGTGTGAAACATTTGCAAGGTGGGAGGCAATATTAATAGCCTAAAATATCAAGAAGAATTAGCTACCTCTTACATTCCCTATCATAAAAGGGGTCAAATTTTGCAGCAGGATGGTGCTCCATCTCATCCATCCATCTCTACATCAAAATTCCTCAAGGCAAAGAAGATCAAGGTGCTCCAGGACTGGCCAGCCCAGTCACCAGACATGAACATCATTGAGCGTGTTTGGGATAGGATAAAAGAGGAAGCTTGGAAGACAAAACCAAAGAATCTTGACGAACTCTGGGAGGCAAGTAACACTGCATTCTTTGCTATTCCTGATGTCTTCATCAATAAATTGCATCAATCATTGTCGAATCGCATGGATGGAGTCCTTCAAGCTCATGGAAATCACACAAAATATTAAATATGGCTCTGATAGCACCACAACTTCATTCACCAATGTTATGAAACATATCTTTGTATTTGAAGTTAATTATTTGTTTGATTTTCACATTACTTCCTGTGGGCAACAAAACTTTTGTCTTGCTAAAATCTGACCTGTGTTCCTTAGATGATCAATATTTCAGCAGTGAAGCAAATTTATTTTCGTTAAAAAAACCTCATTTGGGTTTCAGCTTTCATATGAGTCAACTATTCAATGTTTCAGTACTTTTTGCATAACTTGCTAACAAGGAGCTTAATGACAAAATGCCCAACAGGTGTTTAATCCCTGAATCACTCAATACATTTAGGGGATCAATTTGAATTGGGATTTAAACAGTCCTCGTCATCATGCTGTTCACATTTTGACATTTGAGACCAAGACAACACCTTACAACTGATCAACAGTAAATCGCCATCGCGAGGCTTCAAGCAGGATGCTCTCAGGCGGAAGTAGCCACTGAGTTTAGAGTGTCAGAGTGTCATCAGGTTGAAAAAGAGATAAAGAGAGACTGGAGAGTCATAGAAAGGCAAAGAAGTGGACATCATTTGGCTACATCACACACTGATGACCATTTCTTTGTAAATAAAGACTTATGAGCCAAATGATGAATACCACACAGCTCCATGGAACGTTTAAAGCAGGTGACAGACACCCAAATGTCACATCAGACCATTCATAGCCATTTACATCAGCATGGTCTGCGTGCTAGACGACTGGCAAGGGTACCTGACATTGTCTTGCATGGGCCAGGGAGTATCTATGTTGGACGAGGGACCAGTGGTCCTCACTGCTGTTCAGTGATGAAAGTCAATTCACTCTGAGAAGAAATAATGGCCATGATCGATGCTGGAAACGTCAAGGAGAGCACTATGCATCAGTCATTGTTGTCAACAGATGAGCCTTTGGTGGTGGTGTTATAGTGTGGGCATGTGTGTCTGGTCAATACAAAACTGCTCTACACTTTGTGAATGGTACAGTGATAATCCTCTACTACATTATTATTATTTATTTAAAAGCGCCATTGATTCCAGGGCGCTGTACATTCGAGGGGGGTTACATACATAACATATGTCAAACTAGTGCAAATGATGACAATGAATGACTTACAATTGGCACAACAGAGGGAGAGAGGACGCTGCCCATGAGGGCTTACAATCTACAAGGAGGAGGAAAGAGACAGAAGGTGGGGGGCAGACATGTTTGTGGGGTTGTACAGTGGCAGCTGGGTTACTATAGGTTATAGGCAATCCTGAACAAATGAGTTTTCAGGTTGCTTTGGAACCCGGTGAAAGTGGAGGAGAGTCTGATGTGTCGGGGCAGTGAGTTCCAGAGAATGGGGGAAGCACGGAAGAAGTCTTGGAGACGGTTATGTGAGGAGCTGATAAGGGGAGAGCAGAAAAGAAGGTCCTGTGAGGAGCGGAGATTGCGTGAGGGGAGATATTTGGAGATTAAGGCAGAGATATGTGGAGGAGAGAGGCTATGGAGAGCATTGTAGGTCATGGTTAGTAACTTGAACTGGATCCGCTGGGCAATGGGTAGCCAGTGAAGTGATTGGCAGAGGCAATCGGTGGAGGAGTAGCGAGGAGAGAGGTGGATCAGATGGGCAGAAGCGTTGAGAATGGTTTGAAGGGGAGTGAGCGTGCTAGATGGGAGGCCACAGAGAAGTATGTTGCAGTAGTCTAGGCGGGAGATGACAAGGGAGTGGACGAGCATTTTTGTAGTGTCCAAGTTTAGGAATGACCGGATGTGAGAGATATTTTTCAGGCGTAGAATGCAGGCAGAGGTAAGGGCTTGGATGTGTGGTGTGAAAGACAGAGAGGAGTCGAAGATTACCCCAAGGCAGCGGAATTGTGGAACAGGTGAGCGTGTACAGCCGTTGACTGAGATAGAGAGATCAGGTGGTGTGATTTCTCCACATTTAGTTTTAGGAGAAGGGAGGAGAAAAAGGAGGAAATGGATGATAGACAGTCTGGGATCTGGGAGAGAAGAGAGATAACATCTGGGTCAGAGATGTAGAGTTCTGTGTCGTCAGCATATAGATGGTAGTGAAAGCCATTTGAAGCTATGAGCTGACCCAGACCAAGAGTGTAAAGAGAGAAGACACCGGGGACACCGACAGAGAGAGGCTGGGGGGAGGAGGTGGAGCGAGAATGAGAGATGCTGAATGTCTGATCAGTGAGGTATGAGGAGATCCAGGAAAGAGCCAAGTCTGTAATGCCGAGGGAGGAGAGGATTTGTAGCAGGAGGGTATGGTCGACAGTGTCAAAGGCAGAGGACAGGTCTAGAAGGAGAAGGACAGAGTAATGGCGTGAGGCTTTAGCAGTTGCTAGGTCATTGGTGACCTTGGTTAGGGCGGTTTCGGTAGAGTGGTGGGGTCGGAAACCAGATTGCAGTGGGTCAAGAAGAGAGTTAGAGGAGAGGTGAGAGGACAGTTGAGGATAGATGTGCTGTTCGAGGAGTTTGGAAGCAAAAGGGAGCAGTGAGATGGGGCGATAGTTGGACAGAGAGGAGGGATCAAGGCATTTTTTTAAGGATGGGACTGAGAGTAGCATGTTTAAAGGAGGATGGGACGATGCCAGAGGTTAGCAATAGGTTGAAAAGGTGGGTGAGGGCTGGGAAAATAGCAGCACTAAGGACTGGGATGAGGTGGGACGGCAGTGGTTCAAGATTACAGGTAGTGAGGTTGGATTTGGACACTAGAGAGGAAAGATTATCATGAGTTAGAGTGGGGAAGCAAGTTAAGGGGGAAGAGCAGTTTGCAGATATAGAGGAAGGTGCTTGGAGACTGTGGACTGAAGCTTTCTCTGACGAGGTTGATCTTCTGAAGGAAGTGAATGGCAAAGTCATCTGCTGAAAGGAGAGAGGGGGAGGAGGTGCTGGTGGACGGAGGAGAGCGTTAAAGGTGTTAAATAGTTGTCTGGGGTTGTGAGATATGAGGATATGAGAGTGGTGAAGTAATCCTGTTTGGCTGAGGCGAGTGCTGATTTAAATGTGTGTAGTGAGTGTTTGAATGGGGCAAAGTCATTGGTGGAGCGAGTTTTCTTCCAGTGGCATTCTGCAATTCTGGAAGATCGCCTCAGCTGTTTGGTGAAGTCTGTGCCAGAGTTGCTTGTTGATTTTGCAGGTTCTCCTGTGTGTGAGACAGGCGACTGAGTCGAGGGTGGCGGTGATTGTGTGGTTGTAGAAGGTGGTGGCTGCGTCTAGGTCATTAAGTGAGGATATGGTAGAGAGAGCTGTAAGAGAGTCAGAGAGAGTGTGAGGCTTAAGGCTTTGTAGGTTTGTACTAGATGTGAGACAGGAGGAGCAGGTGGGGTGGAGATGGTGGAGAAGGTAAGCAGATTGTGGTCAGATCAGGGCCATTCCTAGGGGCAGCACTCACCCGAGGGGGGCGCCGCAACCGCCTGCTTCATCCGCCCGGAGGGTAGCCCTTGACTCACTCAGCAGCTGCACACTCGCTGTGCAGCTGCTGGTACAGGGAGGAGGCAGGACGGATTATTCCTGTCTGCCTTCTCCTCTGTATCAACGTCGCAGGGGGCTCTATGCGGCCCAGGAGATCTCTGGGAGCTGCGTGCCAGCGTAAGCGGCGTGATGACGTCTCGAAGCTTATACTGCTCTGCAGCTCCCGGACCTGGATGCGAGGATCGTGGCATGGTGAGTACTTTTGTTTCTTTCAATAATAGCGGCTACCGGGCTACATGGGGGCACTACCTGGTTACAAGGGGGCACTACCTGGCTATAACGGGGCACTACCTGGCTACATGGGGGCACTATCTGGCTACATGGGGGCACTACCTGGCTACCAGGGGGCACTACCTGGCTACATGGGCACTACCTGGCTATAGGGGCACTACCTGGCTATAGGGGCACTACCTGACTATATGGGCATCTACCTGGCTATAAGGGACTACTACCTGGCTATAGGGGCATCTACCTGGTTAAAAAGGTCACTGCCTGACTATAGGGGCATCTACCTGGCTATAATGGGCTACTACCTGGCTACATGGGCTACTACATGATCACAGGGGCTATTGTCTGGCTACATGGGCTACTACATGGCTACAGGGTCTACTGTCTGGCTACATGGGCTACTACCTGGCTACAGGGGCTATTACATGGCTACCATATGAGGAGCTATAGATGAGAAGTTTGTATAGAGATATGAATTGGTAGAGAAGTGCTGATAAATTGAGGAGTCTAAGATGTATGTTTTGTAAATTTTACAGTGAAGAGTTGTGGCTGGGAGAAGTCATCATGGCGTCTGGGACAGATGGAGAAGAAAAAGAGAACAACTCTTCAGAGACCGTCTCCTGTAAGTCCCTGGATGTAACTTTACTGTAATCATTTATATGTCTGCAGAGCCTATGTACAACTGGTATCCAATAGTGTATGGTCACTGTATGGGGGTAATATAGGTTGTAGTATAATGGTTTGTATTCAATAATGGTCAGTTTGTATTATTCGGTCACTATGTGCTGGTAATATGTGGTCTTAGTAGGATATTGGTACTATTAGCCTTGGGATTCTGGTTTTGTGTAGCGGTGTTATTTGGTAACTGTATGACTATTATTTAGTAGTTTTATACGTAGCACATTGTGGTAAAGCTTTTTGTATATTTTAGATTTGGTTGATGGTGATGCAATGTGTTGCATTGTGGTGCATTATGTTACGGAGGGGGGGGGGCAAAATTTCCTCACCTTGCCTTGAGTGCAATTTAGCCTAGGAACGGCCCTGGGTCAGATATGGGGTGGGAGAAGTCAGATAGGGGACAGAGGCGGGTGAAAATGAGGTCCAGCATGTGTCCGTCTTTGTGAGTGGCTCCAGAGATCCACTGGGAGAGACTGAAGGAAGAACAGAGTGAAAGGAGTTTGTTGGAAGAAGAGTGGGGGGTGTCGATTGGGATGTTGAAATCTCCCATGATAATAGTAGGGATGTCAGTGGAAAGAAAACGGACAAGCCAGGAAGCAAAGTGGTCAAGAAAGGCAGTGACAGGGCCTGGTGGTTAGACAACAGCCACTTGGAGGTTGGAGGGGGCGTAGATGCAGATAGAGTGCACCTCAAAGGAGGAGAGGGTGAGGGAGGGCAGAGGTGGAGTGGGGACAAAGGAACAGGTGTCAGGAGGAGGCCGACACCTCCGCCATGCTTGTTACCAGGGCGAGGGGTGTGGGTAAGTTGGAGGCCTCCAAAATAGAGCACGGCAGGTGAGACTGTGTCAGAGGGGGTCAGCCAGGTTTCAGTCAGACCAAGGAAGAGTAAGTTTTGTGAGATGAACAAGTCATGTATGTGGGAGAGTTTATTGCATACAGACCTTGCATTCCAGAGAGCTCCAGGGAGAGGAATAGGGAGAGTAGGGGTCAGAGGGATGTGCTTCAGGTTGAAGGGGTTAACAGAATTTGTAGTGGTGTATCTGTTAGAAAAGGCAGAGACAATAGTGGGAATGTGCTGAGGAGGCCCTGGGTTAGGTGAGTGCAGAGAGTGAGCAGGTGGAGTAGGATAGACTGTGGTTTGGCAGGGTCTTTTTGGTGCAGAAGGCATTAACCCCTTCCCGACATAGGACGTATGCATACGTCCTAGCGGGAAGTGCGTTCCCCAATGGACGTATGCATACGTCCTGGCGATCGTGCGGGCAAGCCGCGCACGATCGCGACATGGGACCAGCGGTAAATTACCTGTCATGGTTGCGATAATGAAGCCTCAGGCAGGAGGAGGGAGCTCCTGCTGCCTGCTCCCATCGGCTGCCACACTACAGTGCGGCAGCGATCTCCTCCCTGATGGTCCCGGGAAGTGAACGGCACTTCCTGGGGTCATCTGTGACGTCACCATGCCCGCAATGCATTGTGGGCATGGTGACAGGCAGTTGTCATGGCGACCAGTACAAAGTACTAGTACTGTGTACTGGCCTGCCCATCTAACAGCAATTGATGATTGCTGTTGAGGAAAAAAGTAAAAAAAAAGTGGGAAAAAAGTAAAAATAAATGTTTAAAAGTGAAAAAAAAGTAAAACACAAACACAGAAAATAAAATAAAACACGTACACTGCCCTTTTCCCTTTACCCAAAAGCCAATCGCCCCAAAAAGATCAAAAATAAATAAAGTACCCTATTTGGTATCTACGCTCGCGTAACGACCTGCCATATAAATCTGTCACATTAATTAACAAGTAACAGAATTGATTTTTTTGTTCATCCCGCGCACATAAAAAAGGAATAAAAAGCGATCAAAAACTCATATAATCTCCAAAGTTGTACCAATTAAAACGTCCGTTCGACCCGCAAGAAAAATGTCTTTACACAGCTCTGTATACGGAAAAATAAAAAAGTTATGGCTCTCAGATGACAGCGATGCATAAATATTGTTTTACACAATACATTTTTTTTTTTTTAAAGTGCTTTAAAAAAAAAAAAAAACTATATAAATTTTGATATCGCCGTAAACGTATCGACCCAGAGAGTAAATCTAACTTGTCACGGATATTGCACGATGAGCGCTGTTAAAAATAAAAAAACACTACTAGGATTGCAGTATTTTTTTCTCCCTTCCTTCCAAAAGGATTTAAAACTGATAAAAAAGTTTTGTCCCCCCAAAAATTATACCAATAAAAACGTCAACTCATCCCACAAAAAACAAGACCCAACACAGCTCCGTACACCGAAAAATAAAAAAGTTATGTCTCTCAGACTATGGCGATGCAAAAACGTGTTTTCCTTTTAGAATAAAAGTGTTTTTATTGGGGTAAAACCTATAAAAAAATCAAATTGGGTATCGTTGTAATCGTATCGACCTGCTGAATAAAACTAGCATGTCACTTATACCGCACGGTGACCGCTGTAAAAAATAAAAATAAAAAACACTACCGGGAATTCTGTATTTTGTTTAAAATGCCTCACATAAACCTTAATAAAAACTGATCAAAGCGTCATATGCACCCCATAATGGTACTAATAAAAACGTAAACTCATCCCGCAAAAAACAAGCCAATAATCAGCTCCGTTCACATAAAAATAAAAAAGTTATGGCTGTCAGAATAAGAAAAAATAAAACGCATTTTATTATAGACCTAATTCTATTGTTTTAAAAATTAATAAAACATAAAAAACTATATAAAATTTATATCATTGCAATTGTACCGACCCCCATGGTAAAGTTATCCTGTCATTTATCCCGTACGGCAAACACTGTAAAAATGAAGCCCAAAAAACAATGGCGAAACTGTGTTTTTTTCCCCCCATTTTCATAGCCCAATACTAAAAAATACTATGGACCACCTGTACACCTAAAATGCACAGTACACGCCTAGATGAGATCCATGAGGTGTTTTGAATCCAAAATGGGGTGACTTCTGGAAGGTTTCACCTGTTATGGTACTTTGGGGGCTTCCCAATGCGACATGACCCCAACTAAATCTGCGTTCAAAGCAAAATAGCACTCCCTCCCTTGTACGCCCTGCCATGTACCCAAACAGCAGTTTACACCCACATGTAAGGTATTGCTGAACTTGGAAGAAATTTGGGATGCTCTTTTTACAGGATTCCTTGTAAAAATTCAACATTTTCGGCTAAATTTGCATTGTTGGAAAAAAAAATTTCATTTTCCCAGCCTAACGCTAAAAAATTTTGTGAAACACTTGTGGGGGGTTAATATACTCACTACACCCTGGATATATTCCTTAAGGGGTGTAGTCTCCAATATGGGGTCTTTTTAGGGGTGTTTATTAAGTTTTAGCCCCGTAGGGTGTCCGCAAACCTGAAATGGCGCCTAAATAAAATTGAAATGAAAATGAGACTCCATGACATTTTATTGAGATATTGACATGTTTTGATGGTGTACAGTATATGCTCCACTGTTGTTGGGTTTGTGTCATTAAATTGTTTGAGATGAGAAAATCAACATTGCGTGCTATGACTTTGATTTGACATGCAGTTCTTTCAAGACGGACCCGAGCGGCGCTTTTGAAACACGCAGCAGCGATCTCTCGTCCAAACGCCGCCGTGTCTTCCTAATAGCGAGCAGTGATAAAGTCACTGCTAATTGTTAGATCTGTCTTGGGGTCCGCTCTGTCGGTCCCCAAGACGGATCTACATGCACAGTGCCAAGCAAAAAGGTAACAATATTTTGAACTTTTGACTTTCAGGCTCCATATCTCACTATCCTCTATGACTTTGTCTACAAAATAATGGTAGCCTCACTCTCAATCATCTTGCCTATCTCCTACATCAATTTGACTATTGGCATGTCCTTAGTTATGCAGATTCTTATTATGCAACTGCATTGTTACTCTTTTGCTCCTAAAAATCTAGACTTTAATTTTTATTATTTTGGATCTAATATTCTGTAAATCCACCTTTTGGCTTTCAACACTGCCTGAATCCTTCTGGGCATGCTCTGGATCAGATTCAAGCATGCCTCAATCGAAATCTGATCCCAGGTCTCTTCTACATGTTTCCAATGTTGCTGCATACTGGTCAACTCACTAGGGTACGAAAACAGCTTTTTCTTCAATTCTACCCACACATGTTTGTTTGAGTGATGGTCTGTGGACTGTGGTTACCAATCCAGCAACTCTGCTTCATTGTCAATTAATTATTTATTTGCCAATCTTAACATATGCTTCGGGTCGTCGTCCTGCTGGAACACTAAGTCATCTTTTTAATATCCACAGTACTCAAGTATACGAAGTAACTCATCTTGTAGGATACTCACCTATAGCTCAGCATTAAGATCAGCATCAATCCTGGTCAAGCATTCAATGCCTTTTGGTTCAAAAAACAATCCTGCTTCATAATACACGTTTCCAAAGTTCTACTGTCTACTTTCCATACTTTCTTTTGTAAACTGGAGCCAATGCTTCTTATAAATATATTGAAGTTGAGGCTTCTTCACCTTTTTTTGGACCACCATTACAGACTTGTGTAATGCACATCACATGGCGCTTGCATGGTCATCTGTGATGTCACTATTATGAAGCATACAAGTCACCTTCACTGCAGTGTTTGTCGCGCCAGAACTGATAGACCTTGTGATGAACCGACTTGTTGAACCCGATATTTAGCGTGGATGTCAGTCTACCTCTTGGCTTTGGTATGAATGGATGGACTTCATTACATATTCTTAGTTAGTCAGACCCTAACCTTTACAACATGGGAAAGACTATAGAGCTTTCTAAGGATGTCAGGGACAAGATCATAGACCTGCACAAAGCTGGAATGGGCTACAAAAAGATGCTGGGTGATAAGGAGACAACTGTCAGTGTAATAGTAAGAAAGTGGAAGAAATACCAAATGACTGTCTATCGACATAGATCTGGGGCACTGTGCAAAATCTCACCTTTTGGGGTATCCTTGATCATGTGAAAGGTGAGAGATCAGCCTAAAACTACACGGGGTGAACTTGTTAATGATTTCAAAGCAGCTGGGACCACAGTCACCAAGAAAACCATTGGTAACATTATTCCATAATGGTTTAAAATCCAGCAAGGTCCCCTTGCTCAAGAAGGCACAAGTTTGCCAATGAACACCTGGATGATTCTGTGAGTGATTGGGAAAAGGTGCTGTGGTCAGATGAAACCAATGCTCTTTTGCATAAGCTCAACTCACCATGTTTGGAGGAAGAGAAATGCTGTCTATGATCCAAAGAACACTGTCCCCATTTTCAAGTATGAAGGTGGAAACATTATGTTTTGGGGGTGTTTCTCTGCTAAGGGCACAGGGCTACTTCACCGCATCAATGGGAGAATGGATGGAGGCATGTGCTGTAAAATCCTGAGTGAAAACCTCCTTCCCACTGCCAGGGCATTAAAAATGGGTTGTGGCCGTGTCTTTCAGCAAGACAATGACCCAAAACATACAGCCAAGGCAACAAAGGAGTGGCTCAAAAAGTAAGCACATTAAGGTCACTTTAATCCCATAGAAAACTTATGGAGGGAGTTGAAGCTCTGAGTTGCTAAGTGACGGCCTCAAAAGTGTTTTTCTGGATTTTAGTTTTGATATTCTATCTTTCAATGTTAAAATTAACCTACCTTTAAAATTATATTATAGTTCATGTCTTTGTTAGTGGGCAAACTTAAACAATCAGCAAGTGATAAAATAATCCTTTCCTTCACTGTATAAGGGAATGCAAGAGCAGGTTTTAATTTGTAGCATACAAGAAGAAAAAAAAGGTTCCAATGCTGGCTGCAAAACAGTAATAATGCAGTTACATAAGAAGAATCTCCATAACTAAGCATATGCTAAATAGTTGCAAGTAAAATTAATGTATCCGATAGCCAAGATGTTTGTCTTTAAAATGATGGTACTGTAGTCTCACATTCAAAGCTGTTGAGATAAAGATGGTGAGATACAGACTCGGACCAAACTCCTTTACCTGTATAGCAGACACACCCATTCAGCTGACTAGCTGATTTTATATAGGCCAGCTAAAAAATGGCTTAGAAAGCGGGGAGCAATCACCCACCCAACACTTTGACTGCTCCTAGTAAGAGCCGTCCTGGACTGAGCTGTGTGCAAACAGCAATACTAGCTGTTCAATAAATGCCAACTAATTACTGTAGCTGAAACAAATAAAGTAACAAAGTAATGGCTCCTACTTCACCAAGACCAGGTACTTCTGTAGCATCTATCGGTCCTTCACCATCTATACATAAGTACTTTTGATTAAATGTATACTCCATTCACCATCTTACTGGTCAGGGCCCCGCATACCCTCCCCCTCTGCACAAACCTGTAGGAAGGAGCACACTGTGCCTTTAGACAATGGACTCATGACAACACATTCGCATTACCTTGCTGAGAACAAGGACAGTATTCTACTTAAAACTTTATGTCTTGTAAGGCCAAAAACCACTTGTTTACTCTTGCATTTTACCTTTATTTTTGGCCATCCATTTTAATGTTGAGAGGTCAGTAACTAGCCTGAATTGTCCGCAAATAGTACCTTGAAGTCCCAATCATCCATTTAAGAGCAGGGCACTCCCTCTCAATTATGGCATCATTTTATTCTGCTTTCTACTTAAGTAGACCACTGTGTGTTTTTCCCCATTGACTACCTGTGAGAGGACATCCCCCAGGAACAAAAGGGACAATATCTCAGTTTCGCCTTTTGATCATCACTGTGTCATGCTCGATGACATTTGTTTGACCTGGCAACTCAGAGAAGGTTTCTCTATTCTTAAGTAAAGACTCTCTGACCTCTTGTACCCGAACTGCAGACAAAAACTCTGATAAACAGACCGCTGGCAACTCATTGCTAGGTACTTCCCGCAGTGAGAACCTCTTGGTCCTTCCAGGGTTTCAGTAAATTGACATAGTAAATTTGAAATGGTTTACTTTTCCCTGGCTGGTCCACCTTGTAGTTTACTTCACTTTCTCACGGACCCCACTTTCTACAGTTGGCACTAATACCAACACATGGTCGCCTGACTGAAAGTACATGACCTTTGCAGACATATTGTATACTCTATTTTGCTCTTCTGAGCCTGCTGCAAATGTTCTTTTATAATTGACATTACTGAAGTTATCCTGTCCTGCATATCTGTTATGTGTTCAGTAACACTGCAGTGAGGTGTTTGCTTCTGTTCCCAGGTCTCTTTAACCATGTCCTGTAGCCCACTGGGATGTCTACCATACAGCATCTCAAATAAAGAAAATCCAGTAGACGCCTGTGGAATCTCTTGTATGACAACAGATGATCCCAGTCCTTCCCATCCTTGTCAACTACCTTTTTAAGCATCCTCTTCAGAGTTCTACTGAATCATTCCACCAGACTATCTGGGGATGGTATATGAATGTACGCAAGTGTGTGTTGCCTAGAAGCCAACATAGCTCCTTGGTAATTTTCTACATAAAGTGGCCTGTTAAAATTTACTTATGGATGCCTGCCCTAGAAAAACATTTGAAAAAGTCCTTGGGCAATCACCTTAGATGAGGTATTTCTGATAGAGATGGCTTCCAGATAATGGGTGGCATAATCTAGCACTACTAAAATGTGCTGGTGGTCTCTGGCAGACGTAGGAAGTGGTAGATTCAAAAGGCACCTCAAATATAAGTGGTGGAACTAGCAGATTACAAAAATGCGGCCATGGGACATTGACAGTCTGGACAGGACTGACAGAAGTCCTCTTTGGCTCTATAACTCCCTGGCCAAAAGAAATTCGATAGAGGCCCACACACTACATGGCCCAGCTCTACTACTGAGCATACAGTATATGCAATTGTGGCACAACCAGCTGCTCTACTACCTCAGTCAGGGTCGTTTTTTTTACCCTATAGAGTAGATCATTTTAAACCGCAAAATGAGAATACAATAGCTCAGTACCCAGCTCTTGGGTGAAACCATTTATAATCTTAACACTTTTCCAATCATTCGCTATATTAGGATCCCTTAATTATGTTACACTGGCAATTTTTAAAGTTGAAAATTCAATTTGTGGGGAGTTTCATCTGAGTCCCTGGCCAGGACCTCCAAAAGGAAAATCACCAGTTTCAATTGGTACTAGTGTCACAGGGTCACATGCATTAGATATATTTTGTGTTTTCTTACTCACCTTAACTTGATGTGTTAAGTCTTTAACCACACCCACTTCATGGTTTACTGACCCACAGGGAGTCTTCACAGTGACCATGGCTGTGTAATAGTCCTTAATATATAAACATCACATGTGTACAAATGACCCACAAACAATGGTCTGGATCTTATCAGCAGTGACCAGACTGGCGTGGACTAAAGTCACTAGACTCCCCGAATTCGAGAGTCATTACAGGATGACCTTCCACCTGGACTGGACACACCTGCCATTTGCTCATATTGTCCATTTCAGTGGCATAAGCAGGCCTGGCAAGGCAAGACCTACGCCTCCCTAAGTCACACTCCATTGTCTCGGTCAGTTCTGGTCAATTCGTAGCAACATGTCCAAATGCCTGGCAGCACCAGCAGACTATCTGGCCCCGGGACCTAGTAATCAAGTCCATTCTTGGACTTGGCAGCCATCTACCTACGCGCTCTGAAAGTGTGCCACCCTCCTTGACATATAGACTTGCCCCCTTAGAAATAAGAACAGTCTTATCAGTTTAAGTTCTCTTCTAGTTCCCAGCGCCATGTAAGTCCTGGAGGACTTCCAAAGTCGCAATGAACCTCTTAACAACAGACACCAATTCATCCACACTTTTTGGATCAGTATACCCCAGGCAGTACTGTTTCCTGAGGGGTAGGGCACATACGAAACTGTCACATACCAACCGTTCCACAATTTGGACTGACGTAAGCTCCTCTAGCTGTAGCCACTTGCTGGTGATATGGAAGAGGTTGTATATTTGAGACTGTGTGGGTTTGTTTGGTCATACTCCCAGATGTAGAATCGCTGTGCTCGGATGACAAAGGTAACTCCTAGCTGGGCCAGGATCTCTTCCTGGACCATTGCGTAGACTTTGGCATCCAGGACCCTTAGGCCGAAGTACGCCTTTTGTGGTACTCCTCTCAGAAATGGGGCCAGCACAAACGCCCACTGGTTCACCTGTTGCTGCTCATTAGCTGTTGTCTGGTGAATCTGGACAGCCGATGATTTGTCTCACTTTTGGCCTTTATAGTTTCCACATGCATGCACTCTTGCTGCGCAGTAAAGACTTGTTGGAGGAGGGGGTTTGACTGCACCAGCTGCTTTATCTGTTCCTCCATGCTTACTGGTTAATAAGGCCTTTGTTGACAATGTCTCTCACAAGAGTACTTTCTCTTTAAATGGATGCCCGCATCTTTCACCAAATGTGAGTGGTCAATTTTGTGGTCAAAAGTCTAGGGCATAGAGACAGACAGCCTTTTCAAATCCAAGTACGGTACTTTTCTGGCACTTATTAGTAGCAGCAGTATAAACGACAGGAAGCAAACAAAACCGTAATCAAAATAATCCATGCTTGTCTGAGTACTAACTATTCAGTAGTGGGTATTCCCTCACTATTACCTCAGTAACAGCAAAACCAAGTTGGAAACCCTGGTTATCTCCTGGTATAGCCTCTCAGGTTCAAATTCCTTGACCTGTATAGCAGACACACCCAGTCAGCTGAACAGCTGACTTTAAATAGGCCAGCTAAACCCTGGCATGGAACACGGGGAGCAGTCAGCCCCCAACACTTCGACTGCTACCGGTAAGAGCTGTCCTGGACTAAGCTGTTTACTAAAAACTACATTAGCTGTTCAATAGATGAAACTACTTGCTGCAATGGACACAAAGTTCGTAGATCACCGAGACCAGGTACTCCGGTGACATGTATCCGTCCTTCACCATTTTAAATGTATACACCATTCACCACCTTACCAGTCAGGGCTTTACTACATATACATAGATACAAAACATTACACTTACCTTTCTTCAGTCCCCGATTCCAGTGCTTGCTCTCCATTATTTTTTATTTACATTCTGCCACTTAGCGGTCTAAGCCAGTCAGAGGCTGTAGCGGTCACGTTCTTCTTACACTGTCATTCAGAGCTGTTCACTTCTGAACAGTGATGTAAATGAGAGGCACCTGACCGATGCAGCCAGTCAGCGGGGGCAGCAGTGACGTGGCATAATGTAAATAATAGACCAAGGAGAGCCAGCGCTGGGGATCGGTTCTGTATAGTTCTGTTTTTCTTTAATAAGGCCACAGGAACATAATAATAATAATAATAGTAATATTATTATTATTATTTATTTTTTTGACATGGATAATTTTAGCTTTATTGTTTGTTTGTTTTGTTTTATAGGACACGGATAATCTCCTTAAGTCTTGTGAAAATCTACAGTTTAAAACGATTGTCCACTTGTGGAAAAAAAATATACTGAAATGGGGCCATGGTAGGCCAAAAAAAGAACAATCAAAAAACGATCCTTCCTACCTACTGACCTGTCGCCTATCACTCTTGAGCTCTCTAATTCTGCTCTTCTTTGCTTCTGAGTTCTCATCCTATCACAGAGAAAAGGCTCACACTCCATTGTAAGTGAATGGAACAGGAAAAGGACTAAAACTACAACAGCTGTGTCACAACAGTATGATCGAGTTTAGGAAACCCAGCATATATTTCGGAACACATCACAAGGCTATTTGTTTTATGAGCCAATGTAAATTTATTTAAATACACTCTTACAAGACATTTAGTATTTTAGCAGCTGGATTCCTTATTTTCTCTATATTTGTGTATCTGCTTTAGAAGTGAGCATTTTCTCTTACAAACGTGTGCTCATTGTTTGCTAAACTGAACAATTTTTATTTATTTATTTTGGGTATCTATCAAAAATGCAGAAAAGAATGTGCACTTGTTTCGTTCCTATAGCAACTTCTTAATACAGACTTTACCTCCCAATGTGAAAAGACATTGCAGCCATGTCCTGCCTGCATACTAATCTCTAACAATACGGAAATATTTCCTTTCATTTTAGGAAGACTGCTTATTCCGTTTTTTTGCACAGGGCAATGTTAACTTCCCAAGTTCTACGTGTCTCTGCTTGCCCATACTTAATCAGTACATGCATTTCCTTAATAATGCAACATCTAATCAAAATTTTATCCAAAAAAGATGTGACCTAGAAAAAACATGAGCTCAGAAAGAGTGCTATCTCCTGGTTGCCTGACATCTCCTCGGTAACCAGCCTGTAAACACAGTCATCCACCAAATAAAGACTTGCCCACAAAGACTGCATAGAAAAGAAATTATCGCTTAGTGAGTATAGCTAGTGACAGGAAAATAAGCATCTGTGTTATGTGTTTTGTAGAAAAAAAAAATTTTTGTTCCTTTTCCCCCTTCATTAAAAAACACTTTTTTTTTTTTAAAAAATTTTTTATTTTATAAAAAGTCTATACACCCTAATGACGGACACCCCAAAGTGGATTTTGCCTGCAAAAACCCTTTGTATAAATGGTTAGCTCCTACCCCAAAGGGAATGCTACATCAACAAATGTTTTTCTTCTTTATGTGACATTAAATATAGAAATAATCTGCAAAATACTAGTTTTCACATTGGCTGTAGCTCACTTGTCAAATTTGCGGTATAAACTGTAGTAAATGTCATTAGATTATCATTACAAGGACAGGGGACAGGAGTCATGACATTATCATTATCCTCTTCCTACTTTAGTTTTTTTTTTGTGTACATTGCGTTTTAGTTTTTTTCTCCTTGTCTTCCAAGTGCCCTAACGTTTGTTTTTAAAAAAGCACAAGCACATGGTTTTGATACCCCCGTGCTTGGGCTCCCAGTTGTTGGACTCACACCGACTTAGACATTTAGGGCAACATGTACGAGCCTGGCGCTGACTCGCCAGTTCTACCTGTTTTTAATAGTGTACGAGTTACGGTAGAAAAGTGTCTCACAGTTTTTTATTACTTTGTCCCATCTACACAAAAAGTAGTTCATTTTTAAATCATTTGAACGGGGATGTAGGCACGACAGTTTTGCACCAAATTTTGGCACATTTTTTGGAAAACATAGATTTACAAAACGCCAACCCACGTTTTTCACGTTTGAAATGTTGTGTTACCGACAAGCGGCAATTTTTGGTTTAAAAATTCAACATTTTAAATAGAACGGGGGCTACACTTTTGGCTTAAACCCACCCAAAAAAAAGGCGCACCCTTTGTTCATCATGGGTCCTTCCCACCTTCCCTTTTGGGAAAGGGATGAATTTTATTTTAAAATTCCTTTTAATGAAAAACTACTAATATTTTTTGGGTAAGCAAAAGTCCACGACTTTTTGTTTACAGGGCACATTTGTGTCCCCGTTTTTTTGCTTGACACATTAAGTTTTTTTCCCCGGGGTGTAACAGAGAAGCCGGGCCCCTAGAAAAATTTTTGGAAAAGGGGCCCTTTTCCCCCCCCCCCCCCCCTTTCCCCCTTCCCTTTGCCAGAACTTTTCCCGGGACATGCAGTTAGATAATGAAATAATAAAAGGGGCAAATCCCTCCCATATTCTCACACATCTGCTACCAAAAAACCCCCACTATCCCCAAAACCCAACATTCCAATAACGCTAACATATGGATTGTTTTATACCCCCAAAAATGAACAAATTATCCCCACAAAGGGGAAAATAATACCCCTATTAATTATGATCATATACAAAGACCAATAATCCCACCTACAGTAGATCCAGTGTACACAGCCTGCAAAATTGTACATTACCTCCTCAGTACCCTAAGTTGTAGAACCAGTGTACACAGGCTCTGCGACGTTATTACCTCCCTCATCACAAAAACGGGGGGAATAGAGAACCCCGGGCCCCCTAGCAAACTTTTGGTTGGCCCCCCCCCCCCACCCCCCTTTCCCCCCTGACCACGACCAGTACCGGACATCTGTTAGATAATTTAGTAATACAAGGGGGAAAAACCCCACCATAAATCACCTCAATGCTACCAATCAAATATATAACCCAAAAAAAACATTACCCAAAAACGCATTTTAAAAAGGGCCCGATTTACCACAAAAAACACCCCCAAATTTCCACCACTAGTGATGAATAATAACCCACACTATTTCTGAAAAACCAAAGACCAATACTGTTAAAAAAATAATTAATAATAATATGTGACCATAAAGTGGTTATCTGTGAACCCGGCCTGCAGACTGTATAAACCACCTACATGACCAATAGTGGTAGACACAGTGTACACAGGCTCTGCAACTGTTAAAATTGCCTCATACAGTGACCTTAAAGGTAGCACCAAAAATAACAGGCTTGCAGACTGTAAAATTTCCTCCTCAGTGACCATAAGTGGTAGAAGCAGTGTAACCGGCTCTGCAGACGTATATAACCCCCATACAGTACCATATAGGGTAGACAGCGTGTAAACAGCCCGTGCAGACAATAAGTGATTTTACAGTAGTTACTCTTGTACTCCGGTGCGTTTCCTTTTACCATCGTGACTTTTTCTTTTTTTCTGCATCCCCGGGCCAGTCCCCCCTCTTGATGACATCTCCCCACCACTTGTCCCCGCGAATTTTAAAACAAAATCTTGAATCCTATTTTCCACCCGCCCCCCCCTGGTATATGGGGGCCATTTAGGCAGGGAGGGTTTGTAGGGTATTGGGGCCCCCAAATAGGCAAGGTTAGGTACCAAAGATGTCATATAGGCAGGAGGTTTTGGTAGCTATAGGGACCAACAGGTAACAGGGGGTTTGGTGGGCATAGGGGGATATAGTGGGTTTTGGGGCTAAAGGGCCCATATAAGTAGACCGGCGGGGTTGTGGGGTATACAGGGAGGCTTGGGGGGGTATACGGAGGGATATAGGGGTGTAGAGGCAGGATATGGGGGCTGTACAGGCAGGGATAGGGGGCTTATAGGCAGGAGGCATATAGGGGGGTGTTAGGGCCCGGCAGGTATAGGGGGGGTATAGGAGGCGGAGAAAGGGGGGGTGTATAGAGGGAAGCGGCAGTAGGTGGCGGGTTTGGCAGGCAGGCATTGGGGTATAGGCAGGCATATGGGGTTAGGGAGGCATATGGGGGGTTAGGCAGGGGAAGGGGGGGAAGGGGAGCTTGGGGGTATAAGGCATTGGGGGCTATGCAGGATATGGGGGGCTATGGAGGCATAGGGGGCATAGGGAGGCATATGGGGGAGTATAGGTAGGCATATGGGGGGCTTAGGCACTATGGGGGGGCTAACAGGGATTGGGGGGGTTAGGGAGCATATGGGGGGTTAGGCAGGGGTTGGGGGTATAAGGCAGGCAATATTTTGGGGGATGGGGGATTGGGGGGGGATAGGTAGGGATTGGGGGGCTTAGGCAGGCATATGGGGGGATATGGGAGGGAATTGGGGGCTATAGGCAGGGTTTTGGGGGCTATAGGGGGCATATGGGGGGGAAGGCAGCATAGGGGGGGTAGAGGCATATTTGGGGGCTATAGGGAGGCATATGGGGGGTATAGGCCGGAATCTGGGGGGCTATAGGAGGGATAGGGGGGGATAGGGGGCATATGGGGGCTATAGGGGCAAGGGGGGGGGAAGGCAGGGATTGGGGGGGTTTTAGGCAGGCTATGGGGGCATAAGCAGCAATGGGGGGCTATAGCAGGCTAGGGGGGCTATAGCAGGGATATGGGGGGCTATAGGCAGGCAATGGGGGGGGAAGGTAGGGTATGGGGGGGTATAAGGAACTTGGGGGGGATAGGCGCATAAAGGGGGTATAGGCGGCATATGGGGGGCTTAGGAGCAATGGGGTAGTAAAAAAAAAACAACTTACCACCCGGTCCCCCTCCCCCGAATCCCCCCGCTCCAATCTGCTGCTCTCCCTGCACCTCTGCGCTCAGCGCGGGCGGCCGCGGGGGATGTGACGCACCGCGCGCCCCACGTGACCCCAGAGCGCCGGCAGGCGGGAATAAAGAGCGGAGTGATCGGCGCCCGTCCTGGGGTACTACCGACGCGCGGGGCCCTAACGCTCGGCCCGGGGGGCCCCGGGGGTTCAGAGGGGTATGCGCTGGGCCCCCCGCTCCCGCCCGCCGCAGTGAACTTTTTAAGTTTATGCCGGGGGGGCCCCGGAGCGGCATTTCCGGGTAGGGGGGGACGCAGTAGCACTGCCCCGGGGCCCCCCCAAAGCAAAGGGGCCCCCCTACAACTGCTACCCCCGCTACCAAAAGGAGTTAACCCCCACATTAAAGTAGACCCAGTGTACACAGGTTGCAGATGTTACTACCTCCATACAGTCCCCCCATATAGTTGGGAAAAAACCATTTAAAACAGCCTCTGCAGACATATGTGATTAAAGTGTAGTTACATCTTTTGATACAGGTCATTTTTATGAAAGTCTTGACTTTTCCCCCCTTTTTCGCTCCGGTCCAACCTTGATGACTTCTCCCGCCCCTTGTCCCCCGGGGATTTAGCACAAATATCTTAAATCCTCACTTTTTCCGGACCCACTCCCCTCCCCCCTGGGTATAGGGGGGGCCATTTAGGCAGGCAGGGTTTAGATAGGCTTAGGGGGCCCCAATAGGCCCGGTTAGGTAGGCCAATTTGGGCCCCCCATAGGCAGGGTTTTTTGGTACTATAAAGGCCCCCCTAGGGGAGTCAAGAAGGTTTTGGTAAGTATAGGGCCCATAAAGACAGGCAAGTTTTAGGTGCTATAGGGCCCCTATAGAAGGGAGAGTTTAAAATAGCTTATCCTACCTATACCCTATAGATAGTTAGGGGAGGGTTAAAAGGGGCCCTATAGGTAGAAGGGAGGGGTTAGGTAGCTATAGGGCCATATAAGTAAGTAAAAGTTTTTGGTAGTCAGGGGCCTGTAGTAGGCAGGAGGGGTTAGGAGGCTATAGGGCCCTACAGGTGGCAGGGATATGGTAGGCTTTTGGGGGGTATAAATTTGGTGGCAGGGATAGGGTAACATGGGCTAAATATGGGAAACAGGCCGTGTAACTAAAGGGGTAATATAGGCAGCAGGGGAATAGGGGGTAGGCTATGGGGTATTATGGCAGGCGGGCATAGGTAGGCAAGGGGCTTATTTATAGGGAGTGGGAAGGTAAGCTAAGGGCTATATAAAGGCAGGAGGGCATAGGTAAGCTTAGGGGGCTATATAAAAGGAGGGAGGGGATAGGAGGATGGGCTAATATAGGCAGGGAGGGGAAGGGTAGGGTATAGGGGCTATATTAGGAGGCGGGCATAGGGTAGGCTATAGGGGCTATATATAGGCAGGTAGGGCATAGGGTAAGCTATAGGGGCTATATATAGGCAGGCAGGGCATAGTGTAAGCTATAGGGGCTATATATAGGCAGGCAGGGCATAGGGTAGGCTATGGGGCTATATATAGGCAGGCAGGGCATAGGGTAGGCTATAGGGGCTATATATAGGCAGGCAGGGCATAGGGTAAGCTATAAGTGCTATATATAGGCAGGCAGGGCATAGGGTAGGCTACAGGGGCCATATATATAGGCAGGCAGGGCATAGGATAGGCTATAGGGGCTATATATAGGCAGGCAGGGCTTTGAGGGGGCTATATATAAGCAGGCAGGGCTTTGAGGGGGCTATATATAGGCAGGCAGGGCTTTGAGGGGGCTATATATAGGCAGGCAGGGCTTTGAGGGGGCTATATATAGGCAGGCAGGGTTTTGGGGGGCTATATATAGGCAGTCACGGCTTTGGGGGGGCTATATATAGGCAGTCTGTGCTCGGCACGGGTGGCGTCATGATGTGACGTCATCGCGTCGCCCACATCAGCACTGTGGGCCGGCGCCTGCTAGGCTTAAGGCCTAGCCGACAGATTAGCAGAGCGGAGCGCCCGGGCGTTCAGAGGCAGGATGCGCCGGGCCCCGCAGCTCTGCGTTCCCACTGCCGGTTCACTGCCGGTGGGCACAGGAGCTGAAATACCGGGGTAGCATACGTGTTAGCAGCTGCCCAGGCCCCGTGGCCGCTGCTACGTCTGCTACCCCGGTAGTTACGCTCCTGGTGGTTTCCTTCTTTTCCATCTCTCAGCTAGCTTACTGTACTATTTTATCATAGCAAGGTATTTGCAATATATCTGTTATAATTAATTATAAAAGCATGCAGGGAGGCGGCTTTTCTCCGCGGTTTGCGGAATCAAGCCTCCCCCTTCACACCCACATGTTTATGTTCTGCCCGAAAACCGGGCGGAAGAATGAATATGTTCTATGTTTTTCACCGGCGGTGTAGAAAAAAAACGTCCGCCGGAAAATCTGTGCAATGGGGATTGCTGCATGGATTTTCTATTGAAGGCTATGGGGGCTATGTAAAACCATCTGAAAAAAACAACAAATAACCCGTGCCGTGGGGACAAGTCCTTACTGTGTTTCTCTTAGGCCTTATTCACATGGAGTTTACACTCCGTGTTACAAGCGGTTTTAGGATCCATCTTGGAGACCGACAGAGCGGACCCCAAGACGGATTTAACAATTAGCAGTGAGATTATCACTGCTCGCTATGACGAACACACAACGGCATTCACATGAGAGATCGCCGCTGCGTGTTTCAAAAGCGCAGCTCGGGTCCATCTTGGAAAGAATTGACATGCAATTCTTTTCAAGACAGAGCCGAGCTGTGCTTTTGAAACACGCAGCAGCGATCCCTGATGTGAATGCCGCCGCGTGTTCGCCATAGACAGCAGTAATAATCTCACTGCTAATTGTTTAGATCGGTCTTGGGGACCGTCAGAGCGGACCCCAAGACGGATCTAATAAGCGCTTGTAACACGGAGTGAAAACTCCGTGTGAACAAGCCCATACTGTTCCTGTACTGTTTACAAGGAAGTGATACATAAGTGGCCTTTGCAGGCAGTGTTCACTCTCTAAGTCTATGAAGCAGCTGGGGACATGGACACTGTTCAAGTAAATGTTGGTGATCAAAGAATTCAGTTTTGAAATATAGGCATACATGTAGATAAAACCAAAAAAGGATATCTCAATTGCATTCTTTTGTCTCATTAGTGCACTAGTGTATGTTTCACTTTAGAACATTTGTAACACAACAGTACCCCAGTGCCCTTAATAGATACTACTACTTCCAGATTCTAGTTATTGTACTATGCTATGTACTAGGCTATGTCTGCACTGCATAGCAATATGTTCGTCTTTACACAGTTATTCAGGCAGCCCCATAGACTACAATAGAAAAAACGACCTGTAGTCTGCACAGGTCGTTTATTCTACGATCATCTTTTGGCACAGGCGTATTATATAATACGCAGATGCTTTTAGATTTTTCGGCGTCTTCCCATACAATACAATTGTATTTGAGATGTCAAAAAAACTAGAACCGATTGCAGTTTTTGCTCAAAACGTGAAAAGAACGCGGTCCTACGTCGGGAAAAAATGGACGATTTTGGATGTTTTTTTGTCCGATGCAGTGTAGCTCTAGCCTTAAAGTCCTCAGGGACTGCAAAAGTCAACAGAACCACACATGCAAAAGAGACAAGACTAGGACACAAAACTATAATAGGCATTCTACACTTTTGATGAATATTCTCCATCTGGTTTGTGTCATCTCCCTACTTTTCATAAACTTCTTTCTCAATAGAGCACACACAGTAATTTGTAGGTGGTGGATGCCCCGTCTGTAGATTCATCCAGTAGTTGGGTCCTACTAAACAGAGCATATGTAAAGTTGTTTGAAAGTATTCTCACAATATCGAGATTGGTCATCATGTTTTGAGGCAACTAGGTACTCTGATAGACAACACTTTATCTCTAATGGTTAACCCCTTAACGACATAGCTGTTTTGGGATTTTTCTTTTTTCATTTTTTTTCCCCAAGAGTCCTAATTTTGGTGTTTTTTTTCAGTACCCACTGTGTGGGATAAATAACATACTGTATTAGATCAGAAATTAATGAAGGCAGCGATAGCAATATATTTTTTTTATATGAGAAAAAGTGAGGAGAATTGAAATTTTTTATATATACTTTATTCTTTTGTTCTGACATGCAGTAAAAACTCACACTCCTTTTACTTGCACCTGTGTGTCAGAATGAGAACCTGTAAGTGAAGAGGAGCAGGTTCCAGGAAGTTCTGGAGATTTATATGATTTGATACTGAATTTCTGAGTAAAAAGCAAAGAAAATATTCAAAGTGAAACTAAAAAGTTCTGCTTTTCCCACCCACATACAGTGATTGATAGTTTGTTCTACACACACACTGATACAGGAAAACCTGTCAATCACTGTGTGTGGGAGGGGTAAGCAGGACTTTCACTGTCTCTTAAGGAGTCCTGTCAGGATTTTCTCTGCTGTTTTACTCTTAAATGGTATAAACCTATGGTATATATACAAAAGCTCAGCTTCTCTACCTCCATCATTTCCTCCTCTGAGATAGGGTAGCATAAACCACCTCTAGTTTAGAAAAAAAAAAAAAAAATTAAATAAGAAAAAAACAGCAGAGAGTGAGGATGGCACAACGCTGGACCCAAGATGAAAATTGAGTATAGTTTTACTTCCAATGGGCAGCGCAGTATGCTTAAAATAAAATAAACTTTTCAACAGGACAACTACTTTAATGTCTATTCTTCTCTCCATCAATTGTGTCTTTAAATAACTAGTTTAATCTTTTTAAAAAAATCGAATTTAATACTGTCACGGTGCCCTGCGCCCCCTGTCCAGCCACCCCGTGCCCACCCGGGGGCCCCCCCGCCCCGTCGGGTTTCGGGTCCGCTCACCCCCCCCTGTCATTGCCGGCGTTCATTAAACCGGCCCCAGCTCCTGTTGTCCGACTCTCCCCTCGGCGGGGGCCCCCGCCCCCCCCGGGGCGCGGCGCCGACATGTGAAAATTTAAGGGACAGTGCGCTGGTTAATTGTCAATGGGGCCTTTTTTCCATTTAAGTCCGGCCTTTTTCCTGGCACCTTGCCCGGATCCCTAGTGTCTCCCTTCGTGAAAGGTTCAAGAAGTCCAGTTATTTGTCCTACCGGGGGGAAACCGCTACCTACGTTTGCCGCCAAAATCTTCCCCGCCTGCCCGGACCCTTTGCCTTTCCAGCTAAAACCAACCCGCCTGTCCTCCCTTCTCCCTGCCCCCGACAAACAACCCCTCCGGGAAAATCTGTACCTCGCCTACCTTTTGGCCGCCCCCGCGGGAAAAGCCCCCCATGGCCCCCCTCTAGTTTCCCCGCCGCAGCAAGTCCACCCCGCTTTGCGGGGGCCGGGGGAATCCGGGCCTTTTTATTTTTAGATTTAGCCCCCTGGTGTGGGCTTCCACCTCACCGCGGGGGTCCAGGGATCCACTACAAAACCGTTACAAAGGACCCCGGCCAGGATCCCCCCAAAGGGTCCCTTTTACCCACCCTGGCGGATCTGATGATGTTTTGCCCGCCATCTAGCAACTGGGTCAACACCGGGCAACTGAACCACCTGTTCACAGTTGCAGCAACTCGCCACCGCCCGCGGGGCCCACCTTCGCCATCTCCTTTTTGGTTTTTCCTGCCTCAGCATTCCGTTTTCTGGGGGGGTCCCAACTTCGGTGTCACTCCCGCCAAGTACGAGGGGACAAACCCGCAGGGGGTTCATCACCCAAAGTTCTATACACGGGAGCGACGGCCAATCGTTTCCTGTTCCGAACGTGCGAAAGTGCTTTGGTGGTCAGCCTGTCTCCGGGAGCCCTGGCATTGGCTACACCTCTGGGGGACAGGAAACGATTCGGTGACGGCGGACCTACAGTCGTTCCTCAGTGAGTTCCGCAGTGTGTTCGAGGAACCAGCCCGTGCATCCTCCGCTGAGACAGCCCTCCTAAACCAACGCCAGGGGTATCTGTCTGTGGGAGACTACGCAAGTGCAATTCCCACTTTAAACCTCAGAACTGTCATGGAACGAGGCCGCTCTGTGTGCCACTTCAAGAAAGAGCTCTCAAGCGAGTTAAGGACGTCTTGGCCGCTTAGAGACACCCCATTTCCCTCAGTGACTTGATCCAGTTAGCTACCCGCATTGATGTGCGCTTCATTGAACGGGAATGAGGAACTTCGGCAAGAGCATCAGCTACCCCAACCTCGTCGGTTTCCTCGCCTGGAAACCGCGTGTTCCAAGGCCTCCTCCCGCCACAGTCGCCAACACCCCCCGAGGAGCCCATGCGATTGATGGGTTCGTCTCACTGAGCAAGAGTTGGCCCAGCGTCGGCAAAGGAACTTGTGCCTCTATTTGTGACAGCCCAGAACATTTTCCGGAGGAGTTGTCCAAGCGTCCCAGCATGGGGGGAAACTCCCGCACCTAGGTTCTGTGGGAGGGGCCCTTTCCTAGGTGCAAACTTCTCTCCATGCCTGCTGATGCCAGTACAGGTCGTGTCTGAATGGAATCTCGTTCCAAGTTCCCGGGCGTTTCTGGATTCGGACTCAGCCGGGAACTTTATCCATTAGTCTCTGGTGAGACAGTATCGTCTTCGGGTGGTCCGCCTGGAGAGACCGCTCGTATCTCGTCTGTCAGCGGGGAGCTGCTTAGCGACACCATCCAGTTTGCCCACCAAGCCACTGCCCTCCAGTGGGGGCGCTAAATAAGGAAGAGATCTCCTTCTGCGTGTTGCCTTTGCTCCTCGTCGGCGGTCCTCCTCGGACTTCCCCTGGCTGCAGCTCCACTTCCTACGCTGGACTGGATGTCTGGAAAAAGTAACTCGTTGGGGTCCCAACTGTCGGGGCGTTGTTTGGTGGCACCCCCGCCGGTGCTTTCCCCCGCTCCCGCTCGACCCTTCGTAAGCCGCTGCCCGGTTCTGCCGCCCGAGTAACTGGAGTACGATGATGTGTTCTCTGAAAACAAGCCGAGAGTCTTCCCCCGATCGTCCTTACGACTATCCGATTGACTTATTGCCTGGCACCCAGTTCTCCTCGGGGCAGAGTCTACCCCTTATCTGTTCCAGAGACACAAGCCATGTCGGAGTACGTCCAGGAGAATCTCCGGAAGGGCTTCATTTGACAGTCCTCTTCTCCCGCGGGTGCAGGGTTCTTTTTCATAAAAAAGAAGGACGGTTCTTTACGACCCTGCAAAAGACTACCGGGGGGCTGAACAGATCACGGTGAAAAACGGGACCCTCTGCCGTTGTCACAGAGCTCTTTATCGTCTGCGGGGTGCAATGATCTTCGCCAAGTCTGGATCAAGATTGGGGCCTACAATTTGGTCCGCAATCCTGCAAGGCGACGATGAATGGAAGACGGCCTTCATAACACCAGGACGGGCAACTTTGAGTAACTAGTGATGAGACCCTATCGGACTGTGTTATGCGCCCTGCCTTATCTCCAGGAGCTCGTGAATGATCATCTTCCGAGATCTTCCTCGTATCACCTGCGTAGTGGGTTACCTAGATGGATAACGTGTGGTGTACTCTTCCTAACCTCTCGATAAAACCTCCTACCGCAGCCATTGTGTTCGTCACAGGTGCTCAAGCGTCTTCGAGGAACCACTGTTGCCAAGCTGGGGAAGTGCCTCTTCCACCAAACCAGCTTCCGTTTCTGAGGATACATCATCTCTGACCACTGGCGTCTTCCGAACTCGAGGATCTGCGAAACTGTACGGCGTGTTTGCAGTGGCCTCGCCCCAGTCGGCCTGCGAGATACAGCGCTTCTGAGTTCTTGTAACTACTATCGCCAATTTAGTTTCCCCCACTTTCTACGCTATGTGGCTCACCGACTATGTGGCCAACTTTATTAGAAGAAAAACACGCTAACCCGCGCAGCTGGCCTCCGAAGCGGAAGAGGCATTCTCATAAGCTCAAGTACTGCTTGTCGGGGTTCGTTTGCAAACAAGGGGTCACCCGTTCTGTCCCGGTACTCCAAATCACGATCGGGCTTCCATGTACCGTCTCGGCGAATAGCCATGAGTGCAGACGATCAAGTTCTGGGTAGTTCACAAATTCTTCATGTTCAAGTATATTATGACAATACACTGCATTACCACATATTTGTATGATCTGTGTAATCAACAAGCGAGGACATTAGAGGGCGAGAGGACGCCGGGACATATGTACAGATTTAGGCCGTTCTGAGTAGATTTTCATTGGTCCCGTTGTCTTGAGTAAAAGTCTCCGTGGGGCATCAGCCGAAATTTAGTTGATTTCCAGTAAAACGGAAATTAGGAAGGAGATATTAACGAAATTTCCACATCCTGGGAAACTGATAACAAGATGTTAAGATCCTGGACTGCAGAAACTGTTCCTAAAATGCTTCTTCGATATTTGCTGTATCATCATCCTCACAAATGGAATCTGCTCAAGCTGGATCACTTATTTAAGGAGAAAAGTTGGGATTTCCGATAGTTATGACATGCAACTCACAATATTAGTCAAATATCTTTACCATTCACAATCCCCCCAAAGACCAAGATTTTCTCCAGACTGTCGATATTGTCGCTTTCCTGAAAAACTAAAATGGCATAGGACCTTTGGAACTGCTTCCACCTGGGGGCTAAGGGTGTGTGGATTTGCGTTCATGAAGGGTTGTGAGGAAACCACCCTAGGGGTGGATTCAACACGCAAACTTCAGTGACTACCTTAACAGTGTGAGGTTTTCCCCTTGATCTGTCCCTTTAAGATTCAAGAGTTGAGCATGCTTGTTCATACGTATGGTGTGGTTCCGATGGTGCGGCATATATCTTAGGAGAGATATTTCCCCATCATCATACATTTAACTTTTCTTGTTCATGCATATGGTTAAGTTCCTGAGGTGGCTCCTCCTGCAGCTATTTTTTTCACCCCCGGGTCCAAGTAGATTTTTGTGAGAGGGGTGAAACGCGCAAGCAGCACAGCTAACACACGGTGTAACACACCAGATAACTCGCTGAGTCTCAGTGTCCCCATTGCTGTAAACAGCGCCTCTCAGCCTCCAGTCGCCAATCAGTCAGCCAGGCGGCCACAGGAAGATCACTCCGAATTCTCCTTGAGTGCTATAGACCAAATTCTTTATCTTGCCAGGGCAATGGTGATTTTACGAGATTCAACTCGTGTTGTCAGGTATAGTAGGTGCAGCATTCGTCAACTATCATCATCCCACAAATCCTCCATTCTCAGCAGCACCAATGTCGATGGCTATCGGTTCTGGTAAGGTCATCTAGTATTTGGGGCCTAGTTCTTCATAGATTCTTGACACCCTCATTCTACTGTAATTACTACAAACCTTGCTAGTATTTAGTAGGTAAATATAATTAATCCTGTCTCACATTTTGTTATGATTTGCACTTGGGGATAAGGGAGGAAGCCTGCAGCAATCTGATCCTTGCGCGCGTTTGAACTTGGTCAAGGGACCCATCCTAGGCACTCCAAGTTGCATCTATATGTATATTGGGTGAATCTTCCCCGGGGATACTGGAGGCCGCTCGTCTTTTCCTGCTCGGAGGGGTCATTCTAGGTGGGGGGACTGGCTATTCCATGGGTAAGCTTGGAAGGGCATGGAAAGCTTAGTTAATGTGCCTCACGTGACCCTTCCAGGTGGCTGGCAAACTGCTTCTCAGTTTCCCATCCCCACACAACCAGAAGACATCCAGGAGGGTTCCAGCGAGATTCACCAGATGTTCCTCACAAGTCAGGTTAACCTGGCAAAATCCGTGCTGAGAAGGGGGGGGGGGGCGGGGGGGAGCGGGCGGGGGGGGGTCGGGGGGGGGGGGGGGGTGGGGTGGGGGGGGGGGGGGGGGGGGTGGGGGGGGGGGGGGGGGGGAGGGGGGGGGGGGGAGGGGACCCTCCCAAAGAGGCATCCCCGTCTGTAGCATTGGGAGAAAACACAATGTAGTCCAGGAGCCACACACACCTCCCATAGGGGTCTCGCATTTGGGTTTGAAACTTCTAGAAGGAATTAGGTTCTCACATCCAGAAAAAAGCATTTGTGCCTTTTTCAACAGCCAATAACACATTCTGCATTATCTGCAGTAAAATTGGTCATAGGGGTGGGTTTCCAAGTGGGGGTTGGATCCGGCACAGGCCAAACTACCCAACTGTTAAATTATGGGCCGCCTTACCGTGTATTTAACCCTTTATAGTACCACAAATTTTTCCGGGGAGAAACTTGGGTTTCAATAGGAAAACACATCTTTTCCACTGCATAATTGGATTGGGACTATATTCTTCTACTACTTTCTGCGAGATTGACCCTCGTTTCCATTTGGGACGAGATGGGTGTGGGGGGGGGTCTGTTATTGTTATTTTTCAAATTCAATAAGTAATAACAATTGGATTTATAAACTAGGTATAATGCCCCTGAGGACCATATTTACCCATATATGCTGTCGAGGCGAACCTTTCACAATTCAAATGAGAGGAAAGCAGACCGTCTAGAAAACAAAACCGTTAGTCTCATTGTTGAGTGGGGCCCCTTGTCAAATGTCTATCCGACTAACAAGGATCTTCACTTCTCATCCTTACGATCTATGGTCCTCCCTGGTTCATATCCCAGTCCTACCTGTGTTCCACCCCACATCAGACCACAATAGTAACAATTTTCATTACCAGCGACGGGTCACACACAGAGAATAGGATTGTCCCCGATTGAAGACCGCCATGGTTTATCGGGTTCCCCACATACACTAGAAATTGTCTATACTGAAGAAGAAACAAGAGAGTATGTCACAAGTAATGTGCGTGAAATGAGAAATGTGTGTTTGCAGATCGCTTTGGGTGGTGTCCAGCAGATGGTCACTTCAGCTCTTGTTGCATATGGGTTAAATACAAATAATAAGGATGCATACCAATCATTTTGTCACTGGGTCCTTTTACAATGTGACAGCATGAAATCCATTTTGGGCTTTCCTCAATTTCCACTGCTGTCGGGGGTAATCAGGATAACCGTAAATGGGCCTTCAAAATTGGGCTCAGGCAATTCCTCCATATGTGATCTTTTATATACATCGTCTCTGGTTGCTAAATCATGCACCGGTTTTGTCTCCTGTAGATTCTGGCTAAGTACAAGCACAGAGACTGCCATAGCATCGCAATATTTAGTCCTATCTCATAGCTGTTGGACAGAAGTGTTGCAGAATCACAAATTGAAAGTCCCTGTTCACTTATTTCCCCTAGCTCTTGCTCCTGACTTCCAAACACAGAAAGGAGGCTGTTTCCAAAACAGGTATCTCGAATGGGTTAGGCCATGTTTTGCTTCGTGTGTGTGCCTAATCGTGTAGAAAAAACCCAATGCCGCGGGAGTGAGAAGTTCTCGGCCAGGGCAAGGGGGATCAGCAGTCATTTTATTAACAAACGTTGCACGCTCTTGAAGAAGTCTCCGATTTCATTCTCTCTTATTCTTGTCGCAGAGACTAAGATTGGGATGGTACGGCAGTGTGGAGGCACCAGAAGATCTACCCTCTATCATGTTCATAACTCTCAGGGAAAACCGAGAGGTAAGAGAATGGCTGGACGCCTGAGTCTGACTCGATCACCCGAGGGATTCACGCGACAAGCTATTTCTAAGTGAATCAACTTGTTTGCCCGTTACTTTGGAGGTCATGTCGGGTCACTTGGGTAGGCTTCTGGCACATCATGGAAAGACAAGGTTACTGCAATCAGAAATAATTCATACTTTCCGCCACTCTGTAGGCTATCTGGATGTGGTACCACTTGAATCCATTTGGAAGGGGTACTAGTTTTGCGCCAGGTGTGTGTGAATGAAGTTACTTTGAGCAGTTGGGGAACGATGACGAGGTGTGGCAAGATGGTGGCATGCCTGATTGTAGGCTGCAATCATGAAACTGATTTCTCTGGAGCATGGTACAGGCACATAAATGGTGCCTGATTCTTTCCAGCGATGAGTAGCTCCATGGGCCCAGGACTGCAATGGCAGGATACATTCGTCTAGGTAACAGACATGGCCTTTGCACTTTCCAAATTCCTCTGTGTTACGGTGATGTTTGCTGTCCATCGTTTCCTGTTTCCACTGTTGTTTGTCTCCATTTTGCAGTATGCGATGCGTGTTATGCTAGAATATTCATTTCTTGAGGGGCCCATCCGTGGCTTCCAATGACAGGCGGTGGAGTTATACAGTACCTGTCGCGTTTAATGAATTCCTTCCTCTGAGCTCTGGTCGGTACGCCACAATTAAGTGTCAGGAACTTTTCAGCCACTTGGTTGACACTACACCCATAGAGACTGCTGCCGTTTTTGCGGCTTGGTCCGCTGTCTCTGGTATTCCTTCGGGTCTGTGTTTGTCTTTCACGTTTGTCATGGGGCTTTAACCTTTGTAAGTATGGTACCGTTTTGTGGTGCAGTCTCAAAGTGCAGCCATAAGGATTTGATTTGTACTGCATGTGTTTAATCGGGGTCCCTGCTGCCGTTGATGAATCCTCGATTTTTCGCAGATTATGTCAAGTTCTCGTGTGGCAATGCCGTAGGGGCATATCTGGGGTCGTAGTCCATATGTTCGCGATAGTTTCGCCTTCAGCCCATTTGCAGGCCTCTTTCCAGAGCTCTGTAGTTCTGCAACTTGAGTCTGGAGAAGTTGCGGGGGCAGTGCGTTCGCCGCCATAGATAGAGATTTCATCAGAGTGTCTGTGAGTTATTGCAAATCCTGTAATAGAAAAGTGCGTCGTCTTCACAGTAGCATATCTGGAACCATCTGTCCAAAGGTGAAGATCCGCTTGGGGCTTTCTTCAGTCACCACTGTGGCTGTTGATGTGATTTCTTCTCGCCAGTTGGTTCAATGGCAAATCAATGGTCTATGATACATGCTTCCTTCCTTGTCATCATACATCGATCCTCGTCCCCCTCGCCGTCGTGGAAGAGAGTGTGCTGGGTTGAGAGGGCAGGCAGTAAAGAGCACTGTAAGCGTTAGATGGCGCTGATGAGTCATATGCTTCGGAAGAAGGTCTGCTGTAGGACTGCAGCAAGGTCATGGGCGGGCCTGAATAATTACATCATGTCCCAGGACGATGTCTGCGTCTTATCCAGTCAAAATTCTGTGCGCGTGTACAGCCTTTCAAGCGTTTGTGTGCGCTGTACGGATGCAGACTAGGTATGTCACAGGACCGCTGAATTAGTTATACCGCAAGGGGCGTTGTATTCCCAGCTGGTCTTGAGTGAGACTCCAGAGGCGTGTCCACCTTTCTGAGCTGAAATGCAAATTAATGAGTGAAAGGGCTGGTTGGTAGAATGGTAGGTGGAATCCTTGGGTCATGGGTTCCATTAGGGACATCATAAACTGCTGGAGTATAGAGGCCTTAGAAAGGCAGACTCAGCTCGGTATGGCGTATCCCATTCTTCATATGCCGGGTCAAAAACAGGTCTAGTCCATGCCGTTCTGGAGGTATCTCTGTCGACTTGTGCCCTCAAGAGCTGCAGAAAGGTCGCGCTCCATATGTAGAGATTCACAGGGCAGGTGTCTTGATACAGGAAAAGCGCGATCATCGAAGGGTTCAGGGAAGGGAACTACAGCATTAAATTGGCAGGTGAGAAGGCGACTTATGAATGTCGACCCCTACCGCACAAGTACAGCTTAAGTATGGTCAGAGGAGCTCTGGACCCCAGGGGGTATGCCTTCAGTATATATTGCATAATAGTCATTAAATGCAGTTGTACACATTCTAGACAATGGAGAATATCCATAGATACCAGCTGAAACACAGAGGGTAGTGAGATGGAGCGTTTAGGCATGGCATCTGGGTGACCCTGTTGGCAGCGCTAAGGAGATCCAGATGGCTGATCGAAGGATCTCTTTATTCTTTATCTGGGTTCTTGCTGTCATTATATGGGGCCTACCGGTGTGTAATTAGACTTCACATGGCGAACTTCCCAGCGTCCGGGTAACCATGCAGAGGCCAGTTCTAAGATTCCCTTGTTTTCTATGAATCAGGCACATTCCACCTGGAACGGGCATCCCCCGCCTTCCTAATGAGGCTAGCTGCCAAACCTCAGCATTGGTTAACGCTGTGTTTGCTGGAGTCACTATCGTCCTTGACTTTGTGGGTGAGGATGTCTCCATGACCCATCACATCGTGAATGAAGAGTGTTTGTTTCAATTTGAGGGGGGTATTGAACAAATTCTGGACACTGGAGGTTCCCGGACAATGTTTGCCTCCTTGTCAATATCTGTCTTTCTTGTTGGGACTGGTATACTTAGTCGCGCGGCAAAGCTCTACGGCGGTTGAGGGAGAACCTTGATATTGGGGGAGACAGTGCCACATTGTCAGTGTGCCACGGTGCCGAGTGAGTTTAAGGGCAAACACGGACTAGAACGAGCCCTGAAGCTGCACTGAGCGGTATGATCCACTCGTCACCACGTCCCCTGTATGTGGTGAGATCTCGGGCGGGCCTTCGGTCCTTCCCCACACGGGGGTGAGTTGGCCCGTGAGCAGGCGTCGCATCACATCTCCGGCTATCCCAGACGGAACCTATCTGCGGACCGCGGGGGTGGGGGGAGCGGTTTGTTGCTCCTGGCAGCGGTGCCACAGGTCCATAGAGGCCGTGCTCCTGATCACTCTCTGCGGTGGGGGCGGTGGGACGACTGAGTAGTACTAGGCACCCTGCGTGAAAGTGGACTAGAGGATATAGGTGCAGGGTCACATGGGTGGTTCAGGCGACGCGTCTCTCTGGGGGCATTTTCGGCAGCACGCGCACAGACCACGTCTACAAGTTTCCACAGCCAGTCGGATTTTGTTCTTTACACGCACTTCAAAGGCGCCCACCACTTCCGGACCATTACCGGCGCACATTCATAGCCGCGAGGTGGCGCAGCCCGCACGGCCGGCCATCCGTTCGAATCACAACTCTCATCGGGGACATTTATGTAACCCTGCACAACACCTTTTCAGCGCTATCAGAACTCCACTCGCTACCCTCAACTTCAACACTTAACTTTCTTTTCTGCAGTCCTCCTTGCACTACATCTCAACATGAGCCTGTGCCATTCCAGCCATCCTTATCGGACATTTTCCTCTCGAATCTCTCTATTATCCATCCTGCCACTTGGCTGGCTGCAATCTGACCCTTCTATGACGCATCCACCACCCTCTCATTATACATTCTTTACATGATTTGTAACATATCCTTTTTCCTCTCTTTTACTACAAACAATCCGACCTTGACAGTTTCTGCGCTCTTCAGGCAACGCTTATGCTCTTTTCGAATAGACAGATTAAACATTTTGGTGTTTCTAGATATTGAGGTGAGTCTCCAACGTCCTGTGTGACGCAAGAGACACGTGACAACAAGCCGCGTGGGCCACCAGGCCTGTGCGGATCCCGGTCTCACAACACAAAGATTCTATGCAAAATAATAAGATCCTACCTAACCAACAATAAGTCCCACCCTTGGTTGCCACAATGTGGGGACCTGTACCCTCTCGGTCTTTGTCAAATCATATATATGTAGATGCGATATATATATAAATTCCCGGAACAATCCCTAGCGAATTAGTCCCATCCGGACCCACCTGAACTTATTCTTGCCATACACAGATCTTGTCCTAAATTAAACCGGAGACTTCGCTACTCTTGCCACTGCAGAACTCGAATTGAACCTTAGAGAGACTGTCAAGGTTCCACCTATATTCGCAGCGATCCATACGCGGCAAGTGGTTTCGTGGACTGTAACACACAGTGACACAAATTTGCCGACTACTGGGAAGTCACAGCAAAAACAAAATTCGCGGAATGTGGCCTGGGCTGGATCAAGTTTTATTGGTCGAGTCACTTTTATCCTGTGAGCACCCGGGCGACCAGATGCCACACCAGCAATTACTAACTGGAGACATGAAATTGCCAAGCAGGAGTTACACTACAAGATCGCATCTGTATAAAACTCACCTTGACCCTATAGAGGCTGCAGTCCTCAATTTGTTATCCTCGGTTCCTCGAGCGTCTCCGGCAGCGTGCCGCGGGTCATTCGGGGGATTGCCTCACCGTGGATGCCAGTCAGAGAGCACGCCTGCAATCGTTGGCTGGCGTCGCCAGAAAGTGTCGGGGGTCGTTTGCCAAACACTGGGGGTCACCCGTTGTGTGCCCGGTAATGCCAAGATCCACGATCAGGGGAGATGTATCGGCCGATAGAATTGAGTAGACGCAAAGTTCTGGTTCAAATCTCATTCATGTTCCTCTCGTAATTCTGACAATACAATGCATTACAGACCACCATATTTGTATGTATCTGGTAATCAAAAACAAAGCGCAGGCGCAATAGGACCGAGAGGAACGGACATATTTGTCCATATTTAGCAGCTTCTGTGTAGATTTCATTGTGTCCAAGTTCATTGTCTCTGGAGTAAAAAGATCTCATGGAATGCAGTTCAGCGAAACTTAGTGATTTCCAGTTAAAAACGAAACTTAAAGGAAGGGAGATGATACATGCCTAAATTCCACCACTCTCGGGGGGAATGCAGGCACTGTGAACAAAGAGTTACATCCTGGACTGACACTCACATCCTAAATGCTTCTTCATATTTTGCTGTATCTCACGCGCTGTCTCGCCACAAAATGGAATCTGATCAAGGCTGAGATGATGTGTGACTGATATTAAGGAGAAGAAAAGCTTGGGATTTCATAGTTATGCATGCAACACAATATTAGTTCAAATCTCTTTACCTTCACACCTTTACCACAGCATCTATCCTTTCGCGGCCGGACCCCGCGAGACCCTTCACGTTGGAATTGGATGCCTCGTCTGTGGGGGTTGGAGCAGTTCTTACGCAAAAAGGGCCCACAGGCAAGACTGTAACGTGTGGCTTCTTTTCCAGGACGTTCTCCTCGGCCGAGAGGAACTACACGATTGGCGACCGGGAGCTGCTAGCTATCAAACTGGCGTTGGAGGAATGGCGTTATCTGCTGGAAGGTGCTCGCCATCCCATCCGCATCTATTCGGACCACAAAAAACCTCCAATACCTCCAGACGCCCAGCGACTTAACCCACGCCAGGCTAGGTGGTCGCTCTTCTTCTCCCGGTTCGACTTCCAGATCCACTTCCAGCCCGCAGAGAAGAATGTGAAAGCCGACGCCCTCTCCCGTGCCTCCGACGTGGTGGGTGAAGAGACTACTCCGGAGCACATAATTCCTTATCTCGGCTGCTCCAGTTGACCTCCGGAAGGGTCCCCCGGGAAAGACCTACGTAAGGCCTGCTCTCCGCAGACATACAGTGGTGGCTAAAAGTATTGGCACCCCTGCAATTCTGTCAGATAATACTCAGTTTCTTCCTGAAAATGATTGCAATCACAAATTCTTGGTATTAATATAATCATTTATTTTGCTTGCAATGAAAAAACACAAAACAGAATAAGAAAAAAAATCAAATCATTGATCATTTCACCCAAAACTTAAAAAATGGGCCGGACAAAAGTATTGGCACCCTCAGCCTAATACTTGGTAGCACAACCTTTAGCCAAAATAACTGCGAACAACCGCTTCCGGTAACCATCAATGAGTTTCTTACAATGCTCTGCTGGAATTTTAGACCATTCTTCTTTGGCAAACTGCTTCAGGTCCCTGAGATTTGAAGGGTGCCTTCTCCAAACTACTATTTTGAGATCTCTCCACAGGTGTTCTATGGGATTCAGCTCTGGACTTATTGCTGGCCACTTTAGAAGTCTCCAGTGCTTTCTCTCCAACCATTTTCTAGTGCTTTTTGAAGTGTGTTTTGGGTCATTGTCCTCCTGGAAGACCCATGACCTCTGAGGGAGACCCAGCTTTCACACACTGGGCCCTACATTATGCTGCAAAATTAGTTGGAAGTCTTCAGACTTCATAATGCCATGCACACGGTCAAGCAGCCCAGTGCCAGAGGCAGCAAAGCAACCCCAAAACATCAGGGATCCTCCGCCATGTTTGACTGTAGGGACCATGCACACGGTCAAGCAGCCCAGTGCCAGAGGCAGCAAAGCAACCAATTCATGTTGATGCCTTTTCCCAAAAAGCTCTACTTTTGTCTCATCTGACCAGAGAACATTCTTCCAAAACGTTTTAGGCTTTCTCAGTTAAGTTTTGGTAAACTCCAGCCTGGCTTTTTTATGTCTCGGAGTAAGAAGTGGGGTCTTCCTGGGTATCCTACCATACAGTCCCTTTTCATTCAGATGCCGATGGATAGTACGGGTTGACACCGTTGTACCCTCAGACTGCAGGGCAGCTTGAAATTGTTTGGATGTTAGTCGAGGTTCTTTATCCACCATCCACACAATCTTGCGCTGAAATCTCTCGTCAATTTTTCTTTTCCGTCCACATCTAGGGAGGTTAGCCACCGTGCCATGGGCTTTAAACTTCTTGATGACACTGCGCACGGTAGACACAGGAACATTCAGGTCTTTGGAGATGGACTTGTAGCCTTGAGATCGCTCATGCTTCCTCACAATTTGGATTCTCAAGTCCTCAGACAGTTCTTTGGTCTTCTTTCTTTTCTCCATGCTCAATGTGGTACACACAAGGACACAGGACAGAGGTTGAGTCAACTTTAATCCATGTCAACTGGCTGCAAGTGTGATTTATTTATTGCCAACACCTGTTAGGTGCCACAGGTAAGTTACAGGTGCTGTTAATTACACAAATTAGAGAAGCATCACATGATTTTTCAAACAGTGCCAATACTTTTGTCCACCCCCTTTTTATGTTTGGTGTGGAATTATATACAATTTGGCTTTATGACAATTTTTTTGTGGTTTTCCATTGAAGACAAATTAAATGAAGATAATAATACCAAAGAAGTTTTGATTGCAATCATTTTCAGGAAGAAACGGAGTATTATCTGACAGAATTTCAGGGGTGCCAATACTTTTGGCCACTATTGTATCTTGAAATGGGGACATTGCTCCTTGGTGGCCGGTCATCTTGGCGCCCGAAAAACATTTCTCTTGATATCCCGATTCTATTGGTGGCCAGAGTTCGTTAAGGATGTCAAGGACTTCGTTGAGTCTTGTAACTCCTGTGCCCGCAACAAGACGCCGCGTCACAAGCCGGCAGGCCTACTACATCCACTACCCATCCCTACTCAACCATGGACCCATATAGCGATGGACTTTGTAACCGATCTCTCTCCTTCAGCTGGCAACACCATTGTCTGGGTGATCACAGATCGGTTTTCCAAAATTGGGCATTTTGTCCCGCTGACTGGCCTGTCGTCTGCCCCCCGCCTGGCAGAGGTATTCTTTCATCATGTCTTTCGTCTTCATGGGCTCCCTCAGCAAATTGTCTCGGATCAAGGGGTCCAGTTTGTTTCCAAGTTTTGGCGGGCCCTGTGTACCCAGCTCCAGTTGAAGCTTGACTTCTCCTCTGCTTACCACCCTCAGACGAACGGCCAGGTGGAGAGGGTCAACCAGGTTTTGGGGTGTTACCTACGTCACTTCGTCTCTGCACGCCAAGATGACTGGTCCAACTTGCTGCCATGGGCAGAATTCTCTTATAACTCCCTAGATTCAGAGTCCTCGCCCTTCTACATCGTATATGGCCTGCACCCCGCCCACCTCTCCCTCTGGCATCTCCATCCGAGGTTCCGGCGGCGGATGCATTGGTCCAGGACATGAAGACCCCCTGGTCCCAGACCCGCCAGTCTCTGCTCCGTGCTTCCGAGCGCACGAAGATTCAAGCTGATAAAAGAAGTCCTCCTCCTGTCTTCTCCCCGGGTGACAAGGTGTGGCTGTCGGCCAAATATGTCAGCCTTAAGATGCCTTCCTACAAACTGGGACCCCGCTTCCTGGGACCCTTTGAGGTTCTTAGTCGCATTAACCCAGTCTCCTACAAACTCCGGCTCCCCCCCTACCATGCGAATTCCATGTCTCATTACTAAAACCCCTGGTCCTTAACCGTTTCTCTCAGAAGTCTGTCCCTCCTCCGTCTGTGGCTGATGCCTCCAATGTCTTTGAGGTCAAGGAAATCTTGGGTATGAGGAGAACTAGAAGCGCTCTTTTCTAGTTGATTGGAAGGGGGCCGGGCCCGAGGAAAGGTCTTGGGAGCCAGAGGAGAACATCCTGAACTGCAGCATCATCCAGAAATTCCTCCACCCCAGGACGAGGGGGGGCCCAAGGGGGGGTACTGTCACGGATGCCCCTGCGACCCCCGTGCCCCCCCGTCGCAGGCGCATCCGTGCCCCGACGCCGCGCGGTGCCTCGTCCCGCATGTCGGGTTCGGGGTCCGCTCATCCCCCTGTCAATGCCGGCGTTCACTTACCCGGCCACGCTCCTGCTCTGTCCATCTCTGCCCCGCAGCGCTCGCGGCCCCGCTCCCTAGGGCGCGCACGTGCCGGCAGTGTGTAATTTAAAGGGACAGAGCGCCGGTAATTGGTCATTGCCGGGCACTGTTCCTATTTAAGTCCGGCCTCTTCCTGGCAGCCTTGCCGGATCCTTAGTGTTCATGCCTTCAGTGAAAGCATTCCAGAAGTCTAGTCTAGTCTTGTCTACCGTGTGCCAAACCGCTAGCCTACGTTTACCGACCACGAATCTTGCCGCCTGCCCAGACCCTTTGCCTGTCCACGTCTACGAACCAGAGCCGCCTGTCCTGACTTTCTGCCTGTCCCCGACTACGAGCCTGCCTGACAAATCTGTACCTCGCCTACCCTTGGCCACCACCGCAGGCAAGCCCTGCCAGTGGCAGCGACCTGGTAGATTCCCGCCTCAGCAAGTCCATCCCGCTTTGCGGCGGGCTCTGGTGGATACCGGGACCTACTTAGATTCCCGCTCCCTGGTGTGGGCTTCCACCATCGCCTGCGGTGGTCCAGCGGATCCACTACCAGATCGTTACACATACATAGTTTGTTAGGCTGAAAAAAGACATACGTCCATCCAGTTCAGCCCATTTTGCTAAAGTGTTGCTAAAGTGTTAAAGTGTTGATCCAGAGGAAGGCAAAAACCCCCATGAGGTAGAAGACAATTGTCCTCATGTTAGGGAAAAAAATTCCTTCCCGACTCCAATCTGGCAATCAAAATAAATCCCTGAATCAACGAACCCTCTCCAGAATCCTAGTCACTATAACTTGTTATATCATCACGCTCCAGAAATGCATCCAAGCCCTTCTTGAATTCTGTTAGTGAATTCACCAAGACAATTTCCTCTGGTAGAGAGTTCCACAGTCTCACCACTCTAACAGTAAAGAATCCCTTTCTATGTTTATGTAGAAACTTTCGTTCCTCAAGACGTAGAGGATGCCCCCTTGTTTTGATACAGTCCTGGGTATAAATAAATCTTTAGCGAGATCTCTATATTGGCCCTTAATATATTTAAACATATTTATTATGTCCCCCCGAAGTCGTCTTTTCTCTAAACTAAATAACCCTAACCTTGCTAATCTTTCTGGGTATTGCAGTCCACCCAGTCCTTTTATTATTTTTGTTGCTCGCCTTAGTACCTGTTCAAGCTCTACAATGTCTTTCCTGTGCACTGGTACCCAAAACTGTACATAATATTCCATGTTTGGTCTAACCAGTGACTTGTATAATGGGAGAATAATGTTCCCATCATGTGCATCTATGCTCCTTTTAATACAACCCATGATCCTATTTGCCTTGGCTGCTGCTGCCTGACACTGGCTACTACAGTTAAATTTACGGCCCAGCAGGATTCCCAAGTCCTACTCCATGTCACTTTTACCCAGTGTTTTTCCATTTAACATGTAATCATGTAATGGATTTTTCCTCCCCATGTGTATAACCTTGCATGTATCAGTGTTAAACCTCATCTGCCACTTCTCTGCCCAGGCCTCCAACCTATCCAGATCCCTTTGTAATAACACATTATCCTCTATTGTGTGGATTACTTATAGAGCTTAGTATCATCTGCAAAGATCGATATTCTACTGTGCAATCCCTGTGTAAGATAATTTATGAAAATATTAAAGAGGATAGGGCCCAATACTGAGCCCTGTAGTACCCCACTAGTAACAGGGATCCAGTCTGCGTATGTACCGTTAATTACTACCCTTTGTTTTCTATCAGTGAGCCAGTTGCTTACCCACGTGCACACGTTTTCCCCCCGTCCAAGTATTCTCATTTTACTTACCAACCTTTTATGTGGAACAGTATGCTGTTCCACATAAAATGCTTTAGAAATGCTTTAGAAAAATTCAAATATATGACATCCAGTGCCTCACCCCGATCCAGTCTGGAACTAACTTCCTCATAGAAGCTGATGAGATTAGTTTGACAGGACCGATTCTTCATAAACCCATGCTGGAATGGCGTTATGCATTTATTTTTAGTGAGATACTCCAGGATAGCATCTCTTAGAAAACCTTCAAACATTTTACCCACAACAGAGGTAAAACTTACCGGCCTATAGTTTCCTGGATCACTTTTGAAACCTCTTTTTTTTCCTTTACAACAATTATGTGCTTGTCCTAATAAAATTTCTTTGAAACATTCTTATTGCATTCTTAATTATACACATTTCCAGGAAACTTTTTAAGGCCCTTAGACGTCACCAGACGAACAATTAACATCAATGGTTTCTAATCTCTTTGAGTGGAGCTACAAGCTCCACATAATAATTGTCATGGAATGCACCATGGCCTCTTGTCGGGCCGAGGATGCTCTCCGGTCCCTGGCGCCTGTTACTTACCTCTCCCCAGTCCTGTGTCCTTGCGGTCGTCTTTTTTTGTGCCAATGTGCGCACTCCAGTTCTGTACAATTTAAAGGGCCAGCGTGCTGATAATTGGTTGATTGCCAGACGCTGACCCTATATCAGGCCAATTCTTCCTCCACTCCCTGCCAGATCATGGGTTCATTTTCATTGGAGTCGTTTAGTGTTGAGCATCCTCTTGAACTTCTGTGTACCAGCCCTCTTTGCTAATGTTTTCTCACTTTGTTGCCTGCCCTGACCTTTCTGCCTGTCCCCGACTATGCCTCCCGGCTATCGATTTTGTGCCATGCTGCACCTCGGCCTGCATCGCAAGCAAGTCCTGTTCGGAGTAGCGACCTGGCAGTCTCCAGCTTCAGAAGTCCAACCTGCCTTGTGAAAACCGGAATGCCACTTAGACTTCACTCCCAGACGTGGCTTATAACACCGCTTGTGTTGGTACAGTGAATCCACAATCCACATGACAGTATGATCTGGCCATGGATTCCGCCAGGGTGCCTCTGTCAGATATCTGAGCTTTCACAACTGTTGGGGCCCAAGAAAGCCAGGATATCAGCCAACTGGTTGTCACGATGCAGAACCTTGCTTCCATGCCTACATCTCCATCTGTGGCAACTCTGTCTGTGATGGTCCCTGTTACAATAGCTGGTTCCACGTTGCACCTGTCCTTTCTGCCACGTTACAGGAACCTGAAGACCTGCAGAGGCTTCATCAGTCAATGCTCCATCCACATGGAAATGATGGCCCACCAGTTTCCTTCGGAGCCAACCAAGGTGGAAATTGTCATATGTCTCCTGTCTCGCAAAGCCTTGGCCCTAGGCTACTCCACTCTGGGACTGGGGGGATCCCGTGACCTTAAACATCCAAGTGTTCCTGCAGGCGTTCTGCAATGTCTTTGAGGAACAAGGATGTGCGTTTCTACTGTAGCTGGTCTGCTCTGTCAGAGTGTCTCCACTGTGGTTCAGTACGTGGTGCACGCTCTCCTCTGAACTCGAGTGGAACAACAAGGCCCTTGTTGCTACTTTCTAACAAGGCCATGCCGGGAGAATTAAAGATGAGCTGGCTGGCCTGAACATTCTTTCTTCCCTGGATGAGCTTATTCGTTTCGCCTCCAGAATTGACATATGTTTTACTGAGAGACAGCAAGAGCTCTGCTTGCAACATGAAACTGCTCTGCCACTTTGTCTTTCATGCCTTGCTCTGGTGTTGCAAAGGCCTTCACTTTCTCCACCATTGGTGTCTCCAGATGAACCCATACAAGTGGATAGAGCCCACCTGACCATCGAAGAACATGCTCATCATCGCCAGCAGAGCCTCAGCTTCTATTGCGGAAGCTCTGAGCACTTCATTAAGGATTGTTCGCTGCATTCAGGAAACTCTTGCACCTAGACTTCATGGAAGAGGACTCTCTAAGTGTGACTACTACCTCCTCATGTCTGACCATTCCAGTCCTTCTCAGACCTTCGCCATAGCCTTGGTGCACTCTGGTTGTGCCGGAAATAATTGATGCTTCTTTGGTTTCCAAGTACCGACTCCTGGTGGTCCACCTTGATGAACCCTTGTTCATTTCCTCCCATAATGGAGAATGCCTGAGAGACTCCATTTAGTTTTAGACAGAACCTCTAACTCTCCTATTAGGGGCATTACATAAGGAGGAACATTGTGTTCCACGTCTTGCCCAGTTCTTCCTCTGAATTTTTGCTATGAATTCTGTGGCTGCAGCGTCATGCTCCTGTGCTCAACTGGCAAATGGGTGAAGTCACACGTTGCGGACCAGCCTGCCACTCTCAGTGCCTTATGGCACCTCGTCTGGTACGTAACCCTTCTCCACTGACACCATCCACTCCTCTGCTGGCTTTTCCTTCTCTGTATCAGGATTTTGCTGAAGTCTTCTGTGAAAAACAAGCAGAAACTCTTCTGCCACATCAGGTGTATGACGGTCCTGTAGATCTTCTGCCTGTTACATTCTCTCCTAGAGGTAGATGCCATCCATTATCTGTGCCCCAGACCTAGGCCTTGTCAGCCTATATCAAAGAAAATGTACAGAAAGGCTTTCTCCTCTCCAGCCGTTGCTGAGTTCTTCTTTATAACAAAGAAAGATGGTTCTCTACACCCCTGCTTCGACTATCGGGGTCTCAACATGATAACCATCAAAAACGGTATTGGTTGCCATTGATTTCCAAGCTCTTTGACCAGCTTTATTGTGGTGGAGGGGCCAGGATCGTCACAAAACGTGACTTGTGCTGGGCCTACAACTTGATTCGCATACATGCAGGCGATGAATGGAAGACCATCTTTAATACATGCGACAGTCATTTTGAGTATCTGGTGATGCCGTGTGGCATATACAGTGCTCCTTCTGTCTTTCAGGACTTCGTCAATGAAATCTTCAGAGACCTGCTCTATGTATGTGCCATTGTATATCTGGATAACCTCTTGATCTTCGCATCTGATTTTGAAACTCATTGTGGCCATGTCTGCCAGGTCCTAAGCAACCAACTCTATGCCAAGCTTTAAAAGTGTATCTTTCAACAATCCAGTCTGCCCTTTTTTGAGTACATCGTTACCAAGTTGTCTGCCGTGCTGCTATGGCCCCGACCAGTAGGGCTTCAGGCCATACACTGCTTCTTGGTTTTTTTTCGTACTATTATCACCAATTTATCCCTCACTTCTCTACCACGGTGGCATCTATAGTAGCCCTTACTAAGAAGAATGGTAACCCTAAACTCTGGCCGTCTGAGACGGAAAATTCATTTACCTGTCTGAAATCTGCCTTTGCCTCTGCACCAATCTTGTTTCGTCCTAATCCAGAAAAGCCTTTCTTCCTTGAGGTGGATGCTTCATCCATGAGGGCCAGAGCGAATCTTACACAGAAGTCTCCCAAGGGCAAAAACATCACCTACTGTTTATTTTCCCGTACATTCTCCCCTGATAAAAAACTATACCACTGGGGACCTTGAGTTGCTGGCCATTAATTTGGCCATGGAAGAATGGTGCCATCTACTGGAAAGGGCTCGTCACCTGATTAATATTTAAACTGTTCACAAGAACCTCCTGTATCTACAGTACAGACCCCACGTCAAGCAAGATAGTCTCTCTTTCTCTCTCGTTGTAACTTCTTGTTACACTCTAGACCGGCTGACAAGAATATCAAGGCCGATGCCCTCTTGTGCTTCAGATACAGTAGGTCTTAACTTTGCTCCTCGGCACATCATTCCTCCTGAACGTCTTATTTCTGAGGCTCCTATTGTGTTTTGCCAGGGAACACTTGCCTATGTCCTGCCTTGTGCTTAAGAATCTTGAAATGGGAACATTTTTCTCTGCTGGCCAGTCATCCTGGAATCCGAAAATCCTTATCTCTTATATCTCATTATTATTGGTGGTCTAATCTTGTTCAAAATGTCAAAGACTTCTATCTTGTGCCACTTGTGCCCGCAACAAGACTCTTCGGCTTAAACCTGTCAACTATTCTGGAACGACCCTGGACTCATGACGCCATGGATTTAAGTACGGACTTATCACCCTCTTTTAACAATACAGTCATTTGGATGGTTACTGACCGTTTCTCTAAAATGTCTCCCTTTATTTCTATGTCTGGCCTGCCCTCTCCTCCTCAACTTGCCCTCCACTTCTTCCAACATATCTTCCATTTACATGGACTTTCTCAGCATATTGTCTCTGACCGAGGGCTTTTTGTAATCGTCTTCAAATCAAGTTGGAGTTTTCCTCCACATACCACTCTCAAACTAACAGGCAAGTTGAAAGGGTGAATGAGGTCCTATGAAATACCTGCACCATTTTGTCTCTTCCTGTCACAACACCTGGGCTGATCTTCTTCCTTGGGTGGAATTCTCCTACAATCATCTACATTCTGAACTTGCTGGTGCGCCCCCCTTCTAAATTGTTTATGGGCAACATACTCATCCAGCCCTTCTTCTGTCTGCCTCGTCCGATGTCCCCGTGGTTGATGCTTAAACTCGTGACATTGGCCCTCTCTGGCAAGACCTGTCAGGCCCTTAAACTTGCTTCCTCTCATACTAAGTCCCAAGTAGACAAGAGATGAAGACCTTCTACGACCTTCAACCTGGGAGACAAAGTCTGGCTCTGGGCCAAATACGTCTGGCTGAAGATTCCTAGCGTCAAACTGGGAATGTTTGAAGTTATCAAAAACCTTAATCCAGTAGTTAACAAACTCTGTCTGCCTCCAACCATGCACATCTCAAACTCCTTCCATGTCTCACTCCTCAACCCTCTGGTCCTCAATCGCTTCTCCCGAATTACTGCATCTCTATCTCCTGAGGCTAATACCAATGACATATATGAGGTGAAAGGGTTCCTGGGTGAGAGGACCGTTAGGGAGAATTGGTACTTCCTCATTAACTGGAAGGGATTCGGGCCTGAGGACTGTTCATGGGAGCCAGAGACTAATATCTCTCCTGTCCTTGATTGCAGGTTTCATCATACCAAGAAGAAGGGGAGACCTTAAGAGGGGGTACTGTGGCCCCTTGTCAGGATGTACTCTGGTCCCGGGAACCTGTCTTGCTCCTGTGTCCCTGCAGTTTCCTCCTGTGTGCCGGCACACATGTGCTCACTCCCTAATTGGCTAATTGCCAGGCACTGACCATATATCTGGTCGCCTATTCCTCCACTCCTTGCTAGATCGTTGGTGCATTTTTATTGAAGTAGTTTAGTGTTGAGCGTTATGCTGACCTTCCGTGTACCAGACATCCTCGCTATTACTTCCTGACTACATTGCCTGCCCTGATCTTCCAGCCTGTCCCCAACTTCATATCCATCTATCGATTCTGTACCACGCTGCACCCCGGCAACTACTGCAAGCATGTTGTGTCAGGGGTAGCGACCTGGTAATCTTCCGTCGTAAAAGCCCAACCTGCCTTGTGGCGGGCTTTGGTGAAAACCAGGAGGCTACTTAGACTCCACTCCCTGATATGGCTTACTCAATCACTTGCGGTGATGCAGTGAATCCACTCTCCTCGTGACAATAATCACTAACTCAATCTAGAAGAAACTATATAACTGTCAACAACATAGCCATAAAGAAAAGGAGAATATTCTTTGGAAATATTAGTTATGTTAAGTGTAAACATGGTAAGTATCTCTTCGCCTCCCAGGGAAAGTCCCAAGAGACATCAATAGAACCATTGACTTTGTCATCTGCAATGGCCCATGATAAAATTTCTTAAGAAGTGCGGGAATTCCACTAAAGATATTGCAAAGTTGAAAGGTTAACGCCAAATTCACCAATCTCCATTTCTTTTTCCTCTGGAAGACGTTGCAAAAATTTATGGACAGATCAAATGATTGTGGACAAAATTTGATATGTCTATAGCTCCGTTTGGAATTAGTAAAAGGATAATGACAATAACCAGCACAAGTTCCTTCACCTTTAAACTTATTGTTGACACATATTGATCTAAATTAATACTGGATAAATGTCCTGTATTATTTCATATTATCTAGGATTTTGTGAACTTTAGTAATGCTTGTTAACATCTAATATTCCTTGTGGTTAAGGCACATACAGATGTTAAAGGAGGTTAGCAAGTGTAGCTATTTAGAGTGAAGGAAATAATTATTTGATCCCTTGCTGATTGTGTACGTTTTGTCCACTGACAAAGACTTGCACAGTCTGTAATTTTAAGGGTAGGTTAATTTTAACATTGAGAGATAGACTATCAAAAATAAAATCCAGAGATCACATTGTATAAATTTTATAAATTTATTTGCATTTTGCTGAGAGAAATAAGTATTTGATCCCCTACCAACCATTAAGAGTTCTGGCTCCTACAGTTAGATGCTCTAATCAACTCGTTACCTGCATTAAAGACAACTGTCTTAAATAGTCACCTTTGTAAAAGACTCCTGTACACAGACTCAATCAGACTCTAACCTCTACAATATGAGCAAGACCAAAGAGCTTTCTAAGGGTGTCGGGGATAAGATCATAGCAAGATAAAGGGTAATGCACACCTATGTGGTGGGTGCTCAGTGGTAAGGTCAAAAATTGACTAATTTACCAATAGTAGTAGAAAACCACGGCACACCAATTCTGGTATTATACAAACAATGGAGTATTTTATTTTTCACAAAATAGATAGTCAGATGCTGCTTACAAGGAACATTCTGTATAAAGGTTACAGTGATACAATAGATGCCATAACATTAGACGTTTCGGCCGTAGCCTTTGTCACAAAAGACATCTTAATAGATATGAGGCATAAGGTAATGATGAATGTATCAGGATGAGAGCAAGATTGGCGCTGGTAATGGGTGGTAAAGGTATGAGGTAAGCCTGCTATTACAAGTATAGGCTGTGAGCAGCAGGAGGAAGCATGCAGAAGCATCTATGGATTAACAGCATCTAGATTGGTAAGTGCACTTGGGTGATAAGGAGACGCTGGGTGATAAGGAGACAACTGTTGGTGCAATAATAAGAAAATGGAAAAAATACAAAATGACTGTCAATCGACATCGATCTGGGGCACCATGAAAAATCTCACCTCGTGGGGTATCCTTGATCATTAGGAAGGTGAGAGATCAACCTTAAACAACATGGGGGGAACTTGTTAATGATCTCAAGGCAGCTGGGACCATAGTCACCAAGAAAACCATTGGTAACACATTATACCATAATGGTTTAAAATCCTGCAGTGCCTACAAGGTCCCCCTGCTCAAGAAGGCACATGTATAGGCCCGTCTGAAGTTTGCCAATGAACACCTGGATGATTCTGCGAGTGATTAGGAGAAGGTGCTGTGGTCAGATGACACAAAAATGTAGCTCTTTGGCATTAACCCAACTCGCTGTGTCTGAAGTAAGAGAAATTCTGCCTATGACCCAAAGAACACCGTCCCCACTGTCAAGCATGGAGGTGGACACATTGGGCCACATGTATGAAATGGTTTTGGTCTAAAACTCACTTTTTTCCCATAGAAACCTATGGGGAAAAAGTGACTTTTAGACCAAAACCGTTTCATACATGTTTTGGGGGTGTTTCTCTGCTCAGGCCACAGGACTACTTCACCACATCATTGGGAGAATGAATGGAGCTATGTACCGTAAAATCCTGAGTGACAACCTCCTTACCTACACCAGGACATTAAAATGAGTCGTGACTGGGTCTTCCAGCAAGACAACGACCCAAAACATACAGCCAAACACAGGAGTGGCTCAAAAAGAAGCACATTAAGTTGGAGTGGCCTAGCCAGTCTACAGACCTTAATCCCATAGAAAACTTATGGAGGGAGTTGAAGCTCCGAGTTGCCAAGCGACAGCCTCAAAATTTAATGGATTTTTGTGCTAAAATCCGTATTTTTATGGATTTTGGCGCTAATAAAGTTCTCTCGCATTTATCGCCAAAAATAATTTTTTGTTAAGGATTTTGGACTTAAAGTCCCTTTTTTTTTTTTTTAAATTTTGGTGCTAGAATCAGTATTTTTAAAGATTTTGCTGCTTATAAAGTTATCTCTCTTTTGTTGCCAAAAATACGGTTTTTATGGATTTTGGCGCTAAAATACATTTTTATGGCTTTTGCCGCTAAAATACTAAAACACATTTTTACGGCTTTTGGCGCTAACACACTTATTTCGCTTTTGCCGCTAAAAACTGGTTTTACGGATTTTAGCACTAAAATCCATAAAAAAAGACTTTAATACCAAAATTGGTAAAAAAACGGACTTTAGCGGCAAAATTGGTAAAAATAATACTTTAGTGCTAAAATCCGTAAAAAAATCTGTAAAAAAACGTATTTTTAGCGATAAAATCCGTAAAAAAAATTTTTTAGCAACAAAAGCAAGATAACTTTAGAAGTGTCAAAATCCGTAAAAAAAAGTATTTTTAGCGTCACAAGTGAGAGAACTTTATTAGCGCCAGAATCTGTAAAGAAAAGGATTTTAGCGCCAAAATCCATAAAAAACGGATTCTGGCACCAAAATCTGTAAAAAAACATATTTTTAGCGTCAGAAGTGAAAACTTCATTAGCGCCAAAATCTGTAAAATAAAGGATTTTAGCGCCAAAATACATAAAAATACGGATTCTGACACCAAAATCCATAAAAAAACAGTATTTTTAGCGTCAGAAGCGAGATACCTTTATTAGCGCCAAAATCTGTAAAAAGAAAGATTTTAGCATTAAAATCCATAGAAAACTGATTCTAATGACAAAATCATCTTAAAAACGTATTTTTAGCAAAAAAACATGAACTGCGCAAAAATCATTAGTGACCAAAGCATGATTATTTTATTATGAACGGTACAAAGAAGGACACATCAGACACTTGTATGCAAATTTGACAATGTATAACCTTTATTAACCTTTATTAACTTGGGTCTCCTGGGTGGGTTTTCATTGAAAAACCGCGAAACCGCACCAAAAAATGTGCCAAAAGACGTCCGGCGCTCTACATAGACTCCTGTAGTAAATTTTCTGCCCTCTTCTGCCGTTTTTTAGAACATGTTGCAAAAGACGACCAGTAAAAAAAAATAGTAGAAAAAAGAAGCACTGTTTAGACAGCAGGACGTTTTTAAAATAGAAGTATATGGGAGCTGTTTTCAGTCGTTTTTCCAGCTTTTTTAGAAAACAAAAAACGCAGAAAAAACTGACGTTTTTCTGTGCAGTGTAGACATAGCCTTAGAAATAGGACATGATAAAATTATGTTTCCCAACAGCCACCACTAAGGGGTGCTTACTATACAAAGCTTATTGTATTCAGCATCCATTAAACTCTATAATAAATCTATAGGCAGTGTACACTCCCTTTTTACAGCAGAAATAATTTTATTTACTTTTCTAAAAAACCAAACGCTTCCCTGCCTCTGGCTAAACTTTGCATCTTTATTTTAAACAGTAGCTGTTAGGGGTTTGCAGCTAACGAAAGGGGTTTTGCCATGAAATAAAATTGATGTGGAAAGCTTGCAAAGTAAATAATAAACATTTTCACCATTCATCATTATTAAAAATTCTGCACCATTTTTTGTTTTAGCTGCTCCTTTAGCGATCCATTGTTTACAACTCGTCTCCAGGGGATACAACCAGGGACGAGAGCTTCTCAGTCCTGGCCAGACATGCTCAGATATCACCTCTCCTCTCAGGCAGCTACTGAGTGTTCAAACCCCAGGTGCTGTCACTCTACTCCTGTCTGCTGTACTCCTTGGTAATTGGTCAAAAAGTGCAAATAATAAAAAAAAAAAAAAAAAAAGATACCTCAATGAAGTATGTGTATTGATAAAGAGAAAAAAAATCCACACGTTTTGTTCCTGCAAGGATTTGAACCTAGGACCCTTGTGTCTGGAGGTAAAAGCTTTACCTCTGAGCTACATTGTAGCTGCTCACAGCTTTATACATAAACAGACCTTAATTTGACTAGAGAGAGGAAAGGCATGGTGATGTCATCCTGCTGGGTCACATGATATGCAATTAAAATATATCGCACACAGCCTTCCGAGCACACAGCCGAAGAGCTGGATGCAGGGGGTATGAAATGAGATCGTTGAAAAACCCCTTTAAAGTTCTACATCACAGCAGTCAGGAACTCTGAAAATGGACGCGGGACGCGCAAACATTGTCCGCGGTACTGACCGCCTGTCAGGGAGCTCCCTACCTCCCAGGCGGTCAGTACAGGAGTACAGGGACACAGGGGAAGTGTCATAGAGATGTTCCCCCCAGACGTCACTTGCTGCAGGAGGCTGGCCCCGCCCCCTCAGTTACACTGTTCAGTGCAACTATGGGGGCAGAGGCAGCAGCAGGGAGGTAAGTATCTCTCCATCCCTGTCTCCCAACTCGTCCCCCCCCATCTATCCCTGTCCCCCAACTCGGCCTCCACCTCCCTCCCTGTCCCCCAAATCGACCCCCCTTCCTCCCTGTCTCCCAACTCGGCCCTCCCGTTGTACCTCCCTTTTCCCCCCCTCGCTCCCCCAGACCTCCACTTAACCCCCCTCCCTGAACCTCCCTTTCCTACTTGACCCCCCACTCATCCCCCCTCTCTCTCCCTGACCCAGCTTTCCCACATACCCCTCTACTCCCCCGCCCACCCCCCACACTGTTTCCTTTCCTTCCCCATGGCCTACCAAGCTTCCCCACATGCTGGATGGGCTATCCAGCATCCAGGATAGCGGAGTGGCTCCCATCCCCCACAGCAGGCACTCATCTTTCCTTGGCGCCTACTGTGAACCATGTCACCCAGCTTTCCCAGTTGCTGAATAATCTATCCAGTATGTGGGAAAGCTGGGTGACATCCCTCCACACCAGGCATCCCGGAAAGCTAAGTGCCTGCTGTTGGTAATGAGTGCCACTCAGCTTTCCTGGACACCTGCTGTGGGGATGTCACCCAGCATTTCAAGGCACTGAATAGGCTATTTTGAATCCCAGAAACCTGGGTGACACATTCTCCACAGCGGGGACACACAGCTTTCCTGGACACCTGCTGTGAGGATGTCACCCAACTTTCTCGAGAACTGAATAGGCTATTCTGCATCCTTGAAAGCTGGGTGACAACCCCACAGCAGGCGACCACGAAATCTGGGTGACGTTCCATTTGTAGGGTTGTTGTTTTATTTTTACAGGTATCCCTTTTGGACTACGTCAGACAACGTTGTGTCTATTTCTTTAATAAAATGGTTAATGAGGGAGGGTGTCGTGGAGTGTTTGTTTAAATAAAGTGTTTTTTTTTCTGTGTGTTTTTCTCATTTTATTCCAGTGATGATAGTGGAGGTATCTGGAAGACGTCGCTCCATTATTGCTCGGGCTTGGTGTCAGCCAGCTGTGTTTTTTGGCACCCTCTAATGTGAGGGTCCTCTTCTGTAGCAGCTGCAGGCTGGTATTTTTAGAATGGGAAGTTAACCAGTATCGATGGTTCTGTCGGTTTTACCTTGGCTGGTTATGGAAAATGGGGGGGGATCCCATATCACTTTTTTCTGAAAATGTATTTATTTGGTGTGAATATGAACCTGGGCATCCACTATAATGATTACAGGAGGTGTCCACTTTAGGATTCTCAATAAATAAATTATTTATGAAAAAAAAACAAAACGTGGGGTCCCTCCTATTTTCCAAAAACCAGCCAAGGTAAAACCAACAGTTGTTGCCAGATACTATCAGAATGGGAAGAACCATTGATATTGGTCGCTTCCCATTCTAAGAGTACCAGCCTGCAGCCGCCGTAGAAGCAGACCCTCACATTAGAGGGCCCGCTTCTAATGGTTACCCAGCTCTTCCCGGTACCCCTGGTGCTTTGGGTATTGGATAATAGTACCACGGGGTTAGTGTCAGCCTTGGGGTGACAAAAACTGCCACTGACTGACACCAAACCCGAGAGTTATTAACCCCTTAAAGGAGTTGTCTCATTACGAGCTTTCAGCCTGTCAGTGTCCCTGGTAAGTTGAACTGAGGGGCGTGCTTCTTGGTCTGTCTCTTCCCCCCCCTCTCCCCCCCCCCAAACAGCACACAGGCGCTCTTAAACTTCATACAGGGGGGGGGGGGGGTTTTGCTCTCAGAGTTCCCCTGGTGTGCCGGGCCCAAAGGTCTGTTGCGGAGAGGGCTGATCTATGAGTGTAAAAGTGGTGTGCTAAAAAGGACGGGAGGGGATGCATGTTTTCCTATACCCCCTGCTTAGTTTAAACCAAGCCCTCCACACTCCAGCAACAACAAGGGCATTGTTACATACCAGGATGTGTCACTAATAAAGGAGAACATAAAGAAATTCACACCCCCCTGATCTGAAATAGTAAGTATGTCCATTTTCCCAAACATACATGAAAATAGTAACAGACGGGTTTCACTCCCTGTCACATCTACCCTGTGAAAGAAGCAAAAGGAAGCGGCACACAAAAAGGTTTAAAATCCAGGCAGCAAGGACACAGACGCCAAGCCTCCCCTCCCCTCCCCCCCCCTTTCCCCACTACAAAAAGCTTTCTTGCAGGGGGGGGTTTCTTTTCCTCCCCCTGCCCTTCAAAGGGGGATGAGTCATTCAGACCTGACACCAGTAAGAAAAGGTCAACAGGTAAACCTCTATAAGATTTGAGGAGCGGGAGTATTTAATAACTAAACAGGCTACTCAAAATAAAAAGGGACATTTGTAATAAACATATATTGAAAAAGCGGGCTTTGTTTTTTAAAGATCTTTAAAATTAAAACCCAATCATTGTAGCGAGAAAACCCCCTTTTAAGGGGACCGGGGGCTTTTTTTTTGGGACTTTTTCCGTTTTTTTCCCTTTCTCGCCTTCTGAAAAACCAAAACCCTTTTTTTATTTATCACCCCAATAAAAATAAGGGGCTTTTTTTTTTGGGGAAAACAAAATATATTTTTCTCATTTTGTTTTTCACTGTACAAAGAATATACTGAAAACCCGAAAAAAAATTTCCAAAAAGGGAAAAAATTTGGGTAAAAAAAAAAATTTTTTTTTAAACCATTTTTCCCTGGGGGGGGGTTTTTGTTTTTAGGGTTTTTCAATCTTCGGTAAAAAAATTTTGTTATCTGTTTTCCCTACAGGTTTTTTCCCCGCATCCATCAATACCAAAATTGGGGGGTTTCTGTTATTTTTTTGGTCCCCAAGAAAAAAAATTTCCAAAAAAAACTTTTTCTATTTTTAAAATTTTTTCGCCGCGGCAACCTTTTTTTAAAAGGCGACCAAAAAACTTTTTTGTACTAACACCTACGGATGTCAGTAAGGGGGTTTTTTTTTCTTCGGGCTGAAGTGAAACTTTTTATCGCAAGCAGTTTGGAATGAAATCAATTTTTTTTGATCACTTTTTTTTCCTTTTTTTGAGTGTTTAAAATGCCCAAAAAAAACGAAATTTTTGGGCTTTTGGAATTTTTTTTTCTTCTACGTGTTCAGCGTAGGGGATAAATGGGGTTTTAAAATTTTTAAAGATAGATTTTTTTTGGACGGGGCGATACCAAATATTTTGTAACTTTTTTTATTTTTTTTAATGATTTTTTTTGGGTAAAAGGGGGAAAGGGGGTGTTTTGAACATTTAATTTTTTTTTTTTTGTACTTTAAAAACTTTATTTATTTTTTTTTTTCACTGTAACATTTAGTCCCCCTATAGTGCTTGACCACTAGGGGGCGCGTTTGTTAATACAGCCAAAAGCATTGCATAGGAAATTGCATTAGGGTGTACAAAAAAGGGGGGCTTTTTTCCCATTTCCCGTCAAACGGCGGATTGGGGGAAACCGGGGAAAAGTAATGACGGGAGCCTTCACAGGGCTTCCCCCCCCTGCCGGGTCCGGGGGGTCGGTTCGGGGGCAGGTGCCAATGACCCTAACGTCAATTTCGCGGCACCGATCGCATTCAGCCATTTTTTTCCGGCGGGGCGATGGTTTTAAACCCGTGCCCCCGGGCGGCGCCACCCGTCGGGGCTGAAAACTGGGGGGTTAGCGGGGATCAGGGCCCTAACCCCCGGCGGCTGTGCGGGGGGGTCGCGGGGGCGATTCCCCGCCAAAACCCCCTTTGCGGGGGCCCGGGGGCTAAAACCCCCCCCAGGGCTTTAAGGGTTTTTAAAGGATTTATCTGAAAAGACACCCCCCAATTTTCTAAACACGGAATTAAAATGGAAAAAAAAAAACACAAAATAAAAAAAGCAATTTTTTTTAAATAAACCCCTCCCTACCAAACCCGGGGCCCCCATTGACCATGTTAGTTTTAAAATAGATGCTAAAGCGGTCCGACATAGCCCCAATGAATCCAATAAGGAAAAAAAACCCCTTAAGGAAACCCGGGGCCAAGGGGTTTTTTTTTTGGGGACAAAGTTCGTTTTTCCCTCCTCCCTTCAGAAAGCCAAAACTTCTTATTTTTTTTTTCCACCTACATAGACACATGAAAGGGGTTTATTTTTCGGACAAAAGTACTTTTTAATGGTGTTATTTTACTATAAAAATAGAATAACCCGGGGGAAACCCCAAAAAAAATTCCAAGTGGGACAAAAATTTTTAAAAAAAATTTTTTTTCGCCATGTTTTGGGGGTTTTGCTTTTACGGCGTTTAATCTTCGGTAAATATAAAGTGTTATCTTATTCTTCAGGTTTTTTCCCCAACCGGCAAAACCAAAAATGTAGGGTTTCCGTTATGTTTTGGTAACCCCTAAAAAAAATTTTCCCAAAAAATTTTCTTTTTTGAAATTCGCCACGGGGGCCATTTTGTGCGACCAATAACCTTTTTTTGTACTAACACCTACGGGGGCGTCATGAGGGGGCCCTTTTTTTTGGGGTAAAATGTACTTTTTAACGCTACGTTTGGAATCATGCGCTTTTTTTTTCATTTTTTTACAATTTTTTTTAGTGACGAAAATGGGCCAAAAAACGCAATTTTTGGGGTTTTGGGGAATTTTTTTTTTTTCCCACTTTTTCAGCTACGGGATAAATTGGGAAAGTTATAATTTTTAAAAGATCGGGGCTTTTTTTGGATGCGACGATACCCAAAAAGGTGTAACTTTTTTATTATTTTTTAAAGATTTTTTTTGTAAAATTAGGAAAGGGGGGGTGATTTTTAACTTTTAATACTTTTTTTTTTGTACCCTTTTAAAAATTTTTTATTTTTTTTTTTTTTACGTAACAATTTATGCCACCTGTGGTACTTGACCAATAGGGGGCGAGATTGTTAAAACAAAACCAAAAGCATTGCATAGGAAAAAAAATTAGGGTTTACAAAGATGGCGTTTTCCCCCCTTCCTGTCCCCGCGACGGAAGTGGGGCAAAAACCGCCAGGGTAAGGGGACGGGAAACCCTTTACAAGGCCCCCCACCACAATGCCCCTGATTTGGATCGGCGCAGCATAGCTGCCTTATCCGATCACCGCACCCCGATCGGTGGGACGGCAAACCCATCGCGTTTAATTTAAAGGAAAGCCGCGGGAAAGATGGGCCCCGGCGCCTGTGGGGAAAACAGCCCACGGGCGGGCCCCCCGCCGGCGCTGTTTTTCCCGCCCGGGGGTTTGCGGCGATTTGCCGCTAACACCTTCCGGCGTGCGGGGGGGGCGCGGGCGATCCCCCTTTCAAAGCCCCTTAGCGGCCCTGGGGGCTACTAACGCCCAAAGGTTTGTTTTAAAGGGGGTTTAAAATCCATCCCCTGCACCTCTGAAGGTTATAGCTGTGGCTGATCATCTGGGGATGCAGGGGGATGGAGAACAGGCCAGAGCCATCACAATCTCCGGTGCCTGTCAGCTGTGGCCTTTACCTCCTCTCTCACCCCTGTGGCCTAGTGCCAACACGAGATACAACCCTCACCTAACACTCTATAGACCCCTGACCACTGCCTATGGCCCCCTACCCCCTACTCCACCTATACCCCATGGGGAGTTTGTATAGAGGTGGGAATTGGTAGGGAGGTGCTGGAAAAGTGCAGTGTCTAAGATTTTTGTGTGGTTAATTCAGCAGAGGCGAGGCCGGGAGAAGTCGTCATGGTGGTCTGGAAGGGGAATGACTCCCAACAGAGAAGAAGTCACCTGTGAGTCACTAAATTTGATTTACTGTAATCACTTATATGTCTGCAGAGTCTGTGTACAACTGCTATCCACCCCCATATGGTAATTGTGTGTCAGGAATATTGGTAGTAGCGTAATGTTTTATATTCAAGGGAAACATATGGCTGTATTATTAGTCACTATGTGATTGGTTGATAATTGGCGTGTGTTGAGGTATTATTCAATCACTATGTGGTGGAGATAGTGTGGACATGGGTGTTGAGGTAGTATTCAATTAACTATGTGGTGGGCGATATGTGTTCATGATCTTGACGTATTATTCAGTCACTATGTGGTGGTGATATGTAGTCATTGTGTTAGAGGTATTATTACAGTGTGATTGTTACATATGTCATGATTAGTTGATGATCGATTACGTTTACTATCGACATCCGGGTTGATAGTACGATATCGGCAATTTTCAATAAGATATCCATAGTCGAATAATGGATTATCGCCGATGACCATGTAAAGTCTATGGGAAAGAACAACACCTTCATTCTTACAGACCCAAACAGGATGGAGAAGCTGGAATTAACACACAACAGTCAAATGGAGTACGTGGCTACATCTATACAACACACTTAGGTTATAAAAGACCACAGAAAAAAAAATTACAGACAATTCACTATCCCTGTCCCTTGCACCGAACAGGCCATGAACTTAACCCTGCATGACCCACAAATTAAAAAGTACCAGAAGGCAGTATGAATTTGTGAAACCCAGATCATTTTACTTGAACTGGACATTGAATATCCCTGCCTGGAACGGCAGCATGAGCCCCAACCTGCCATGACCCCAGATTAAAAAAGTGCCGGAAAAAGAGTCTTTGAACCACCTTTTTAGTAGAACTGGACATTGACTATCCTGTCCTGGACCGCAGTAATGACCTTAAACCTGTCCTGACCCCCAAAATTAAAAAGTGCCGGGAAAAGGAGTCTTTGAACCACCATTTTAGTTGAACTTGACATTACCTATGCCTGTTCTGTACCACAGTATGACCATTAAACCTGTCTGATCCCCAAATTAAAAAGTGCCGGAAAAGGAGCTCTTAACCACCTTTTTAGTTTGAACGGGAACCATAACTATATCTGGTCCTGTCCTTACCGCAGAATGACCATGTAAACCTTTTCTGACACACAGATTAAAAAGTGCTGGGAAAAGGAGTCTTTCAACCACCATTTTAGTTTCCCACTGACATAGACTAAACCTGTCCCTTTGGCCACAGCATTGGACCCCTAACCTGTTTGACCCCACAGATCACCAAAGTGGCACCTATGCTATTTTGTACAGTGATCTGTCATTTAAGTATATTTTTGGTATCTGACATTTGTTTACAGAATTTATTTTAGGAAGTTTTTATTTTATAGTTTTACAATTTATTATCATTTTGCTGTGATAACATGCAACATTACAGCCCTCCCGCAGTTTTTTAAAGGGTATTTTTTACACGTGTAGATGTGTATTAATTCGTTCCGCACACCCCATAAGTAATACAAATGACCTAATCATCCCCAAAACACTTCTTAGTTGAGAGACATTTGCCCTCCTGGCTTCTGAAGTGATTCAGCCATCAATTCATTGGTTTCATTTTTCCTCCAAATCCTTCTTCCGTGATAGGGGACAGACAACCCCTGAGATCAAATGATTGCACCCCATAGTGATTTCAAGCCCCAGAAAATGTTTAAGCCTCAATTGTGCAATTTGTGTCCAGCCCTGGAGCCCTTTTTGACACTACTTAACCCTCACAGAATTCACCTTCTTTCAAAATCTGATTTTTTAGAGAAAATTTGAAGCTCTCCTGTTGCCCCTAATGGTGAGAGCCAGTGCCGCCGGTCAGCCATCTGTTTTTAACAACGGAGGTCCACTGCCAATGGCCCAGACTTACAGTGGGTTGTGCGGTGAGGAGCCCAGGCTATGTCGCTGTCATCTATTAACACTGAGGTCCAGCGTCCAGGGCCGACTTACAGTGGGTGCGGAGAGAGCCAGGCTATCGTCTGTCATCTATTAATGCGCGAGGTTCCAGCTGCCAGGAGGGCCGGAGTTACAGTGGGTGAGGTATGAAAGCCCAGCTGGCGTCCGTCATCAATTAACACGGTAAATAATGCCCCTTATGATGCAGCAACGAAAACAGTCGTACTGAAGCAGAGGTGCGGAGCGAAGTGTAGTGTGAGACCTCCAGCCATCCTCAGTACACAGTCAAGCACTGGGTAGCGCTTGCCCCTCCGAAAGAGTGCAGACCAATTGAGCTCATTTGAAATACTGGGTGTTAACGCTCCTGTTCCACCATGTGCCCTTTTTCTTGCATTCTTTTTCTCATTTTACTTCAACTGCTGGAGGAAATTATCTCTGTTCTTTTTCCCTGTCCGTGCTCTCATACTCCCTGCCTCTGAATAACCTACATCAGGTTCCAAGTCTTCCTGTTACCTCCCTTGTACAATTCCCAGAGGATTTTTTTTAACCAGCTACTTTGTACACATGCAAGTTTTTTTAGTAGTTAATTCTAGAAACATACATTTTTTTAAAATAGGATGGTAATCCCACATGTCTTTGTTTTACTCTTGTGTGTTTTAATTGTATTAAATGGGTTGTCTCATGAAGGGATGCTAGCTAAAGATCTTGCAAAAACAAGTCATTTTGCATAATTGTCCATTAACATTGTCATACCTATTCCTGTTTGTTGACAGCACCATCACCCTTGAGACCACTCCTTGACACTTGTGAAGAACAAAAGTTTGTATAGAAACCACATTTTTTACAATCGGACCTGTAGTCTAGCGCTGCATTTCACAGCAAATTGCCCCAAAAAATTTCAAAAACATGACCCTTGAGCCACGTTTGACAATTGGTGAAGAACAAATGTCCTTTAGAACCACATTTTTTTTATAATAGGACCTGTAGTATAGCTGCATTTCACAGCACAATGCCCCCAAAAATTCAAAACATGACCCTTGATCCCACCTTTTTGACAATTGTGAAGAACAAATGTCTGTTAGAAACATTTTTTTTAAATAGGAACTTGTAGTATCATTGCTGCATACCCAAAGCAGCAGTGACCAAAAAATTTTAAAAATGACTTCTCAGCCACTGTTAAAAATTGTGAGGGAGAAATGTCAACTTAAAAGCCACATTTCTAGTTCCAAAGGACCATGATTTATAGCTGTATCTCACAGCTACATGACCAAAAAATTATAAAATATGACTTCTCACCACTATTAAAAATTGTGTATGGAGAAATGGCACTTATAAGCCACATTTCAGTTCCAAAGGAGACATGATTATAGCTGTATCTCACAGCAGCATGACCTCAAAATCCCATTACAATGCGAAAACTTCTAATGATAAAGTGGAGTAAATGGAATACGGTGTTGTCCATGAAACCTTGCTGTCTTTTACAGTCTCCTCACAGCAAAAACCAGCAAAAATGAACTGTTGGGAAAAGAGAATAAAAATTGCAGTAAGAAATGATTCATTTTTAAAAAAAAAGGAAGTTTTCAAGAGGACCATTTTGTTTGAAGTGAATGTGAAGTAGAACCGGCAACTAATCGGTAACCTCCGGCAAGTTGGGGCCTACAACATCATCAGAAGATCCATGCCTGATTCATCTTGATAGAAAGCAAACGATCCACATTATCTGTGGAAAGCGGATGCATTTGACTGTTATGACTCCTCCAGCTGTGCTGAAGGACCGCTCAGATTATGACGCTGGCTGCTGGCAGGACAACTCCTCTATGGCGTGGGCGAGCGAGCTCGGGCCATTCGTCAATTTGGATACTCATAAGTCTATAGGGTGCGGAACACATACAAAAACATCGGTGTTTGACACGCAGATAGTCCGTGCACCATGATCGAAGCTGTCTCGTGTGTTGGATTGTGTGGCCCTGCATTGCATGCGGTGGTGAGTGGTAAATAAGATTGCCAGTGGTCACCCATTAGGCTTCTGCCACCTTGCCTGCTGCTGGCCGCTAACGGCTACTTGGCACTCCTACTGCTGGTCACGTCGCTGAATTGTTGTTCCACTGTGACATTTGAGGAACGTTGAAGCAGAGACAGCACAACAGATGTCTCGTCAGTTGATCAATCAAGCAAGGTCCCATTTCCTGCTTTTATCTCTCTATTTGGTTGGGTGAAGGAAAGTGCTGAGTTTTTATTTCGTATCGGGGATAAAGCAGGGTGGCCACCCAGTAACTGGTTGTTCATTTGATGCCTATGGAGATCATGTTGGAGGAAATGGAGCATCCAAGCACTCATGTGAGAGATGAAGCCTGATTTCCCAAGCCTCTGGGTCGAGGGGCACTGAGCAAACTGATCTTCCTCATCTCCTCCTCCCCCTCAAATTCGCTGCCAACCTCTTTCCAAGGCAGGGACGTCGGAAACGTCGGTGTCCCAGGAATACCTATCCTCCTCCTCCGTCCCTCCGGCACAGCGTCAACACAGCCCTGACTTGCCATCAGATGAGCACCCTGAGAGCTGATGCCCATCCGCGCCTTGCACTAGCCCTGGACCCCGAACCACTGCCTAATGAAGACAGGATAAAATTGTGAATACTGTCGGGCCTTTGTGGCTCGACGGAGAGAATGCTCCGTGTCCGCATCTGTGTTTCGTCCTCCTCCTCCTGTCGCTGGCGGGACCTGTTGTTTCAGAGTGTCCCAACGATCGGTTCCAGAACTAAGATCACGCACAATGCTCATGCTGACAAGGGCATTGTCCGCACTGACCATTTTGGTGGCTTCTTCAAAACCTGGCAAGAGATATTGGCAGAGCTCTGTTCAACCTGCCTCCACTCTCGTGGCTTAACACCCCCGAGGTCCGCACGCTACTTGTCAGGCCCTGTGTCCACTTTGTACTGGCGTAAATGGCATTGCCCTGCTGCACAATCGCTGGAGCATGTTGGAGGGTGGAATTCCAGCGTTTTGCCACGCCAACAATGAGACGGTTGACGGGGAGGCCGAGCAGACGCTGCAAACGCAGCCAGGCGGGACGAAGCAGGGTGCGAACAGGCGGAAGTGCAAACTCAGACCTCGAGACTTCCTGTCGCAGGCAGTCCCAGACCCGGGAGCTCTTTATAAATTTTCCTGGACGACAAGGTTCATGACAAGTGCCAGGCAAGGGATGTGGCTCCAGCCCTACCGATCTTAAGGGCGGCCATCAGATTTCGACCGTTATCCAACACCCACCGTTGCCGCACAAAGGTTCTTGTCACCCAGCCAAGCGCTCGGGTCTCGTTGCGGAGAGCCGTCCACAGCTCCTGACCTGTGGTTAGGACGTCCGTCCAAGACAGGATTAATTTCAAACATGCCAGGTTACTCTGGGCAAGTGATCCACCAGAAGGACCTTGGGGGAAAGAGCCCCTGCACCATCCCTGCGGTTTTGAAGAGCGTGCCCCCCCGGCCACGAGCCAGAGAGCCACCGTCATCCCCAGAGACATCCACCCAGCTCACCCAGTGGAGCTGTCAAAGAGATAATAGCGGCCTTGGCCGTGCTTAACATAGTCAATGTGTCGGTTGGTCAGATGGACTTTTCCGGAACACAGATGCAGACAACGCGCTTGAGAAATTTTATAGATGAACCTGGCTGGCCAGGGCAGGGACGAGCTTTTCTTCTGCAAAGAGATGCCTGCTGCGCATCTGGTATAGGAGGAAGGCAAGGGCATGACGTGGTGGAACCCATCTGTGTCCACCAGACGGAAAGGCAACATTTCCAAGGCCCAAAAGCCTGGCAAGGTGCCCGACATCAGGCCTATTGTGCTTCGTAAGGTTTGGGTTTTAAAGTGTTCTTCTCTCCCAAACCTGGAAGACAGAAGGCAGGCTGCAAGACTGGCCGCTGTACAGGTGCAGGTCGTCAAACGGCGGAAGGAGAAGGGGTAGGATGGGTCTCTGGTGGTGCGGGTGCTCTTGGGCGACGGTGGAGCTGAAGGGGAGGCTGATCCCTGATCATGATTTGAGAGACAGGGCACTGAGGAACGCTAGTGGTGGCGGAGGAGGAGGAGGAGGCGGAGACAGAGGTGTGACAGTGGTTGGAGGCCCCCGGGCGGTCTGGCTTTTTTTTACAAGTGTTGCCTCCATTTCAATCATGCATTTGCTGATGGGGACTAACAGTTGGTGGGGTTAAACACCTAAGATTCTTCCTCTATTATGGTTTACGGCAAAGGCGGCATATGACATCGCTGGGTGAATCAGAGGCTTGCTCAAAGAAGGCCAGGCTTGAGAGGTCCTGGACTTTTTGACGGCGAATAAGCGAGGAGCGGGGTTTCCGTTGACCTGGCTGGCGGATCATATCAGCGGATTTCTGCGACCGCCCCTCCCCCTTTTTGAGGCGGGACCCGTACTGACACTACCCCATCGTCTTCCTCCTGGGTCCAGTGATGAAGCGCTCGCAAGCAAATTCTGCTGAAAAGACCACGTTGGATCCGCAATGTCTCATAATCATCTTTCAAACACAGGTGACTTCGTCGTCCTGACATTCTGCATCCAGTAGCTGCGGGGTTTACAAGCAAGAGGGACTGCAAGGCTTGCCGACCCCGCGGGATTTTTGCCGATTGACGGCTTCCTTCTCCTCCTCTGATGGCATCAGTAACTGGGCGTCAGAGCAGAAAAAAATCATCCTCTTTGGCCTCTTGATTTTTTACATGCCTTCTGACCAAACCGCATTTTGTCATCCAAGGGGTCTTCAGAAAATGAATTTTTCCACAGTGGTGGGTACACGAGTTGACTTTTGGGGCTGCCTTCGTTTCATGTTGGACGGATGCTGATGATGCTGAGACGAATTTTTTGCCGTGACTGGGAGGGAGGAGAGGCGGTAAGACTGCTGGATGCAGGTTGCCTTAACCACTGAAGAACAGATTGGCGACACTGTTCGTTACTGAGATTCACAGGGCCCTGACCCAGCGGTGACAGGCCTGACGGTCCTGCAACCGACAATCCGCTGGCTTGCGTGTTGTCGCCAGCATGGAAGGAGCACCCTTTTCTCGTACCTCTACCTCCATGTCCTACCCCCCTCTTTGCTCGCTTACCACCTGCATTTGGCTTCATGTTCAGAAAGATAAATTGAGAGGGTATGGAAGAGTTTTGGAACGTCTCTTATTAAAAGACGGCAAATCACAGCTATTCTCAAATCCCTCAAATCAAACAAAATTTTTGTATTGAAATGTAAGTGCAAGGTGCCTCTATCAACAAAGTTGGATGGCAAAAGTGAAAAAAACACCTATCTGAAATGTATACGGATAATAAAAGGTATTTTTGGCACCTATCAAATTCAATTGCTGGATTCAAATTAAAATGCAAGGTGGCTCTATCAACAAAGCTGGCCTGCGCCAAAGTGAAAAAAAACACGTATCTGAAAAGTATAGGATAATAAAAAGGTATTTTTGGACCTATCATACACCTGTGGTGGGCTACAAAATTGCTGGATTCAAATTTAACTGCAAGGTGGCTCTATCAACAAAGCTGGCCTGCGCCAAAGTGAAAAAAAAAACGTATCTGAAATGTATACGGATAATAAATGTATTTTTGGTACCCTTCAAAACACCCGTGGTGACTACTAATTGCGGATTTAAATTTACCTGAAGGTACCTCTATCAACAAAGCTTGACTGGGGAAAAGTGAAAAAAAAAAACGTATCTGAAATGGTATAGGATAATAAAATGTATTTTTGGCACTATCAATACACTTGGGGGTGACTACAAAATTGCTGGATTCAAATTTAACTGCCCGGGGTACTCTATCAACAAAGCTGGGACGGGGAAAAAAAATAAAAAAAAAACCTATCGAAATGTATACGGATAATAAAAGGTTTTTTTGGAAATTTAATTCCCCTGGGGTGCTTAAATTTGGTTAAAATTTAATGAAAGGGTACCTTATCAACAAGTGGACTGGGAAAAAAGTGAAAAAAACACGTATCTGAAATGTATAGGATAAAAAAAGGGTTTTTTTTGGCACCTATAAATTCCCTGTGGTAAATACAAAATTGCTGGATTCAAATTTAACTGCAAGGTACTCTATCAAAAAAGTGGACTGGGAAAAAAAGTGAAAAAAAACACCATTAAAATGTAACTGAAAATAAAAGTGGGTTTTGCACCAAAAAAAAATAGCCCTGGAAACTAGAAAAGATCTGTTTTCTTAATAAAAGTTCGGCTGCCCAATATCCAAGTAATTTTTAAAAAAAAACTTTTAATAAAAAAAGTTTGCAAGAATTCTCCTAAGTTGGGTGCACTAACCCAGTATTCTTTAAAGAGCTTGCTGTGTTCCCCCGGGGGCCCCCCCCCCCCCCTTTAAGTTCTAGGATAACACAAAAAGTGAGTTTCTCTGTAAACAAATAAAATAATTTCGTGAGCTGTTTGCAAGGGCGGGCGACGTCTATGTTTGAGATACTGACAACATGATCGTGAACAGGAAGGGCGTTTATGTAAAAACGGTCATGTGATTTTTCCAGCCAATCGAAACCCATCACATCCCGTCATACGCGCCACCAGTCCCCCTGCTCTTTCTGTAAGCTGATTTGCCTGCGCCAAAATGACGGGAAGCCCGAAAAGGGCGATATTAATAGTTATGCCATTTTTTAAACCAAAATTTGCGTAATCTAAAAAATCCCATCAACGTAAATACCGTGCCCATTTCAACTTTGTCCATAATAATCGCTCAACCTAGTCTGATCTGCAGGGTTTTTTCGCCACTATGTGGTCGTAATTTGGGGCATATTAATAAAACACTATGTGGTGGTGATTTGTCTGTGTGGCGGATTATTTGTTTTTGTATAGTGGTATATTGTAATATTAGTCTTGGTGTGGTCGTAACAGGACAGGGAAATTTTTCCTTGTTGAGCATTAGTGGGACTGTACGACCCTTATATAGATGGTACTCCACAGAAATTGTCTTACGCTTTTTTATGATTTCAGTATATACAATACATTAATTTATTTAAAAAAATATTTTTGCCTCGTAACGCCGCTGTTTGTTGGCGTGGTTTCTGGAGGGGGGGGCATGATACTGTTCAGGGGGGGTGGTTGGGCTGTCCTGGGGGTTTTGTCATTTTTTGGGTGTGGCAGAGGGTGGCTGTTTTGATGTCATTTTTTGGACAGGGGGAGAGGGGTGGTAAATGTGTCCCTATTTGCAATCTCTAAAAGTTGGGAGGTATGCTGATAGGGAAGCTGTGGCCGAGACTCAGCTGACCATCTTGAAGCAGGATAAAAAGACTTTTGTCGCTGGTATATTCTGTCAGGGTGGAACGACACAGCTCTAAGGTGTCAGTTTAGGTTAGTACTAGTTGACCATGTTAAAGATGTCTGTCAAGTCGGGGCTTGACTGGTCCCTGCGCTGTGGGGGTTCCGTGCTTCCTGGGGTTCCCTGTTGTTACTTCCCCGTCCATTTCCCTACCCTGCCGCAGTGGCGTTCTGGGGGGGCGGCGGTGCCGCCGCATTTCTATTCGAAACCCCCTTTGCTCCGTTTTCGGGCACCGTGCATGTGCGAGTGCCCCCTTGGGCATGGCAGCGACCCATTTACCTAATCAGTGGCATTTGGGAATATAAGAAACTTCCCGCCCTGCTCCAGTGTCCGTTCATTATTGTTTAACGTGAGCTCCTGATCACTGCTTCCTGCTGTTCCTGCTGTAATGCCAGTTTGTTTCAGTGTACGCTTAGCTCTGCTTTTTCCTGCCATCCTGCTGGGCCCGATCCGCAGTTCAGTAATGTTCCATCGAGCTCCTGACCCCCTGGCTGTTTTTATGCGTTCCTGCACCTGTTCTATACTGTGTCTACCCGCTGCTGCACCATTGCTGTACCTATTGTTGTATCCCCGTGTTGTACCAGTTTGTTCCTGTCTCGGATTCTGCTATCTGCCTGTGGTTGCACTGGTCTGTGACCCGTCATCTCAGCCTGTATCCGGCCTCTTTGTTCTGTACCTCTGCTGTTACCGTAGGTAGCCACATCAGGGGCAGCGACCTGGGGGTTCCCCGCAGTGAAGTCCGTTCCGACCTTGCGGGGGCACCGGTCCGGGGGCCCCTTAGACTTCGCTCCCTGTCGTGGTCCCCACCTACGACACCTTCACCCGCAGTGATCACAGCGGATTCACACCAAATACCCGGCATCCACGGTACTCTACATGAGGCAATGGTCCTGACTGTTCATCTGCACAGACATTTTAGGGAGAGACATCAGGAAAAGATTTCTGCTCCACTGGTCCATTCCACTGTCACCCTGACATCCCCTATTCCAAAAATAACCCCCAAGGATTGTGCTACTACTGTGGCAGAGACAGCACTTCGTCCGGGAGTGCCCCAGAAGGGAAGACTATGCTGGAAAATTCCGGCGCATAGGTGATTTGCAGGAAGGTAACCTAGACAAACAGGTATTTCCTATTGTATCAAAAAAAGTTGTTGCTCCCAGTGAAAATGTCATACCTTTCTATGTCTGGTTCTGGGAATGCTTTTGTGGATTCTGGATTGGCTTCCAGTTGAGTAGACGCTTCCTTTACCCAGCATCTGGTGCTAAGTTGGAGGCCTCTATCCAATTCCTTGCATGTTGTGGCTATTACTTCCACTCCATTAGTTAAGGGCACTATTCAGCATTGTACTTCTGAGCTTCAGATGTTGGTAGGATCTATACATAGGGAAAATGTATCCTATTTATTATGGAGGACTTGTGCTGGCTTCAGAAACACAATCCTGTACTTGACTGGAATTCTGGAGAATTAATCAGATGGGGACAGCAGTGTTTTGACAAATGTTTCCCTATTATACTTGGTAACACATAGAACAGATGCCTGTCTTTATTTGTGACTTTGCTGAAGTTTTTTCAAAAGACACAGTTAGGGATGCTGCACCCTCATAGATCCTACGACTGTGTCATTGAACTGTTGCCTATTCTACATTTCCGTAGAACAGGATATACAATCTGTTTGGTCTGGAGAGACTTGCCATGAAACAGTACATTGCTGAAAGTCTATCCGGCCTTGTGTCCCCTATCGGTGCAGGGTTTTTTTGTGGGGAAAAAAGATGGAGATCTCCGTCATTGCATAGATTACCGGGAACTTAAGATAACGGTAATAAAACAATGCCCCTTACTCTTGATTCTGGACCTGTTCAATCAGATACGAGTTGGCCCTGAGAGGGGTTATGACTAACTACCCTTGTGCCTTCTTTTCATGTAAATTTTCCACTGCTGAGAGGAATTATGATGTTGGGAACCAAGAGTTGTTGGCAATTAAGTGGGCCTACGAGGAATGGCGTCACTTCCTTTTAAGAGAATGCTAACAGGTTGAACCCATGTCTGGCACGTTGGGCACTATTTTTTACTCGCTTTAACTTTGATGTTACATACAGGCATGTACGATCGCGGCTCGCCAAAGCGCGGCGCAATGCAACGCTCTGCAGCTCCGACAGTCCGACCTAGTTATTTTGGTCTAAATACTCCGGCGGCGGCGAAGTGAAGCAAGAACGTAACATGCGAGGAAGCATACAGAAGATCGCAAGAGAAATCTCGGCGCTCAGCTATGTGCGGCAGGAGTATGATTCCAAAAAAATCGCCTTTATAAAGGCGGAAAACATTCTCAGAAAAGAGTTCAACCTCAAAAATAAAAACTATTTTAAAAAAATCTAGAACGGCGCTATATCAAGAATTAGGATATTGGAAATTGCCGGGAAATACAGTAATTCAAATTCTGAAAGCTATTCTCATTGGTCGGCAGAAACCGGCAAATCAGAATAGGTGCGACAGTGAACCATTAAAACCTATGGAGAAAATATTGACCAATCAGAATTAAAGGCGGGACAGTTCAAAATACAGTAAAAATGCAGAAAAGACCGATTGGCTGAGCTAGCGGGGGCTTGGCTATCTCGGCCAATTTAGAAAATTTGGAGCGACAGGGACCCATTATAGCCTATGGAGAAGTTGAACCAATCAAAATCAAAAGCGGGACAGTTCAAATACAGTTAAAAAGGCTGAAAAGAGCTGATTGGCTGAGCTAGCGGGGCTTGGCTATCCCCGCCAATCAGAGCGCGAAACTACTTCTCCCATTGTATTCTATGGAGAGATGGGCCATGGAGTATGATAAAAAAACATTTTTTTTAGTTGTAAAATATCCTCTGAAAAATAGCTGAAACATTCTATAAACAAAATCAATTCAATCCCGAATAACGCGTTTTTCCCCGAACCCGCCATCGGGATTGCAATAAAGAATCCCGGGCAAATACATAATTAAAATTTCTGTAAGCTATTTGTTTTGGTCGGCATAAACCACCCAATCAGAAAAGGGGACAAAGACCCTTATAAGCATGGAGGGAATTGACCAATGAATAGGAGCGACAACACCCCATTTAATCCTATGGAAAATTTGGCCCAATAAAAATAAAAGGGGGGACAGTTCAAAAAACAGAAAAATGCAGAAAAGAGCTGAGGGGTGATAGTTGGGGCTTGGTTTTAAAAGCCAATAAAGGGCACGACCCCCTTCCCCATTTATCTATAGAGAGATCGGCGAATGAAATCTCGGCCTCACGCCGGCGGCATGGATAAATAAAAAAATTTTTTATTAATGAAAAAACTTATCAGATAAAGCGCTGAAACCTTCTCTAAAAAATAAAGCAGTTAAACCCTAAAACCTTTGTCCCCGGGAACCCGGCGCTACAAAAGGATTCAATAGAGAGAATTCCCGGGAAATACAGTAATTAATTGTTTAAGCTCTTTGATTGTCGGATAAACCATCCAATCAGAATGGGAGGGACAGGGACCCATATATTCTAGGGAAAAATTTGATTTAATCTTTCAAAGGCGGGACAGTTCAAAATACATAAAAAGGCAAAAAAAAAAAAGTGATTTGGTTTAACACAGGGCTCGCCACTTAGCCAATCAGAGGCGGCTATTTTCCAAGACAGGGGAAAAGAAATGCAGAGGGGGCTCGGTTTGTGTTTGGGTAAGTTAAAGAGGCGGGTTTTTTTTTGGGACCAATGGGAGGAACGCGCTCCAAGGGGTTTTTCTAATGAATCTGAAATAAAACGACATGGGCCGAAATCAAATGATAACCGCCGAAGTGCTCGATTGATATAAAATGAATATAATAGGGGGAAAAGAAAAAAAAATTAAAATAAAAACCGTTTGTTTCTTTATTTTCGTTACCCAATACATTGACCCTTCCAACGAAAAAAAAGAAAAAAACCTGTTTTATTGAATTAAATTTTTTAAAATTTCCTTCATATTAAATGGGCTTTGTCGCTCCATTCTGATTGGCTGGTTTATGCCGACCAATCAAATGCGTCTGATTTTGAATTACTGTTTTTCCCCGGGCAATTCTTTCTTTGAAATTTCCCAAAGTAGCCCCGGTCTCCGACAAACCTTGTTGGGATAGAATTGATTTATGTTTATAAAGTTTCAGCTCTTTTTCAGAGAATTTTTTACAACTAATAAAAAATTTATTTTTTATCATACTCCATGCTGCACGGGACTGACCCGGAAAAGCTAGCGCCGTCTTTCCATAACTACAATGGGAGAAGTTGCCGCGCTCTGATTGGTGGGATAGCCAAGCCCCCCGCTACTCAGCCAAACACCTTTTTGCATTTTTTCTGATTTTGAAATGTCCAGCCTTTTTTTTGATTGGTTTTAAACTTCTCCCTAGGGTATAAAAGGTCTTTTTCGCTCCTTTTTCCTGTTGGCCGGATAGCCAAGCCCCGCAGCTCGCCAATCACTCTTTCTGATTTTTACGTTTTTTGAACTGTCCCGCCTTTTATTTTTATTGGTTCAAACCTCTCCATAGGCTTTTAAAAGGGTTTTGGGGCCCCCTCCTATTCGATTTGGCCCAGTAGCCAAGCCCCCCCCTAGCTCAGCCAATCAGTCTTTTCTTTTTTCTGTATTTTGAATGTCCCGCCTTAGATTCTGATTGGGCAAAAGCTCTCCATAGTTTTAAGGTCACTGTCGCACTATTTTGATTGGGGCCCTTTTTTCCGACCAAAGAGATGCTTTCAAATTGAATTACTGTATTTCCGGAAAATTTTCCCAAAACCGATTCTTGAATTAGATTTGGGGAAGTTTTTTGTTTTTTTTTTTTTTATTTTTGAGGGTTTTAGCTCTTTTTTGGAAGTTGAACTCCTTTTAAAGGCGATTTTTTATTCATATCCCCACCCCATGTGAAAGATTTCACGCTGTTCCCCCCACCTGTCTCGCAACGGAACGATTTTCGGCGCAGTCCCCCTTTTCGCCTAAGCCTGCACCGCCCATGTCCCCCCCCTGGCCCCCCACATGGCGGGGCGGGGCTTTTCCCGATTATAGGCAATCCCGGGGGGCGAATCAAGGCCACGCCGCATGCGCCAAGTCCCCCCACTGCGCCCAAAAAACTGGCGAGCGCGGGGGACTTTACAAGGAGTAAAAGCCGCCCCCCGTGCCGGGAAAAAACAGGGGGGGAGATTTCGCCGGGAAAAAAGGCGGAAAGGTGCCCTCGACCCGGCGAGTTCATACAGGGGCCCAATGTGTTTCTTGTTAACCCTGAAAAGGTACATCCCCTCTGTGACTCCGTCTTTAAAACCCGCGGTCCCCCAAACCCTTTTTTTCCACCAGGGACCGGTTTGATGCACGACAATTTTTTTCCCCCCAGGGGCAGGGGAACTTGGGATGGGTTTTTAGGGGGGGGGTTAGGAGGGGGTTGGGTTTAGAATCACACAAAAAAAAAAAAACCCAACCCCCAATAAAGTGTTTAAAAGGTCCTTTTTGGGGGAAGTATGGGGGAACCCGTATTTTATAAAGCAACTTTATCTCTGTGAGCAGTATTTTAAATTTAAAGCGACCCCCAGAGCTGACATTCTTTAATGTATTGACAGCCATGGGTCGTTATACATGTATATAATATACTTAATAATCAGCCTGTCTTATAAGTATAGCCCCCTGTAGTCATATTATATATATATATTATATATATAATTTTTTAAATATATATAATATTAATAATATTATAAATATATATTGTGACCCTCACTACGTCGGACGCCATCTTGGACCGTCCGGGGGGATGAGCTTCGGATTCCTTTTTGGGGAAAACGGATAATGGCCATCCAACACGGGCTTCTTTTGAATTGGCCTCACCAGTTTTATTCGGCAAGTAAAAAATTACTAAAAAACAAAAAAAAAAAAACCGGGCCGTCTGGCCACAACAAAACGAGGCTCCCCTCTAAGTTGTCTGGCCCAAAAGTCCATATTTACACCCGCACCCCAGTCAGTAACGGTTCCCCCAGCCTCCGGGGCCAAGCCCCCTCCGGCCCCTCTGTGCATTAAACCACAACAACCACGCCCCCTCAGCAACTAAAGGCCCTGGCTTTTTATATGAGCCCACCTATCCAAAAAGGGGCCCTGGAACAGGGGATAACCCCACCCAACCATTATCTCCCCCAAAAGACCAACCCCCGGGACGGCTGAAAAGCCAAACTACTCCTATATATTGCCAACCCCTTTATGGCTGAAAAACAAACAGCTGGTTTTTACCCCCCAAAGGGCCGGTATCCTTGGGGGCAGTTGATATACCATCTGGAATTTTCCCATCTAGGGGCAGCAACCGGAACACTGTAGCCGTCTGTCACATACCCCCCCCCCTCTGAAAAAGGCCGTAGGTCTTTTTCACCTTGCATAACCCTCCTCCGGGGTCAAAGCTCTTACAGAGGGAATCCATCTCACCCAGCTTATGTTGCGCCTGGTTTCTCTGGGGGAACACGCCACTTTTCTCCGGGGAAACCCTTTTCCCCCTTCTGTTCCATAACACCATGGACATATAGCCTGATTTCGGCTGGACAGCATCAGAGTCACCCATACATTCCACATCTATCTTTTCCTCCTTAGTACCTGTTGCTACGGGCAACACTCCCTCTACATCGTCAGGGGAAGAGACTACATTGTCTAAAAACAGCTCAGCCGTGGGCTCATACCATGCGCTCACCTCAATCGGCAACAGACAGTTTACTGCCACTTACTACAGATGGCCTGACGTATGTACGCTCTGCTGAAAGGATGTCACCACCTTCCGCTTGCATGCTGCCATTCACAGGAGTACTACTGATAACTCCAACACCAGCACTATCCTGCCTTATAGCCTTCTCCCATACACAGAGTCCCTTGGCATTGGGCCCACTGGGCAGTGTCTTCACTAATTTGGGTCTCCTACAAGCAACAGGCCCCTGGTTAGTCCCCGCAACCACACTAGCAGCACAGGAAGCAGTAATGACAGCACACCTCTCAGGGTTGCTATCCACCATGGCCTTAAGGGGCGCCCCTGAGCTAAAACCTACTACCTCTTGGTCTGCAGGATCAGATACAGCCTCAAATTTCTCTGAACCCTGAAGCTCCGCCTCTTGGCTCCTAGCTGTCACTTGGTTCCTACCAGGGGGAATCTGGTCTACCTCCCTGACCTCCTCAGTGATGGTAACCTCCACTACAGTAGGACCAACTGTGGCACAATGTACCTCTGTGTCCCCCTTAACCTGTAGGTCAGTGGCCCCAGGGTTATTACAAACAATCTCAACATCAAGGAAAGCCCTGCCGATGACCTCAGCCTCCTTACCAGGTGGGTTTCTAATGTCTGTGGACTCGCTTGTCCCTCCATATATATGACTGACAGCAGTGGGAAGACCACAGTCACGGTCTGTATCCTCCCTTTCATGCATTACCCTTGCACGATTACCGGGTTCCCTGGTACTCACCTGAGCTTTACAGCCCATGACAGGTGTTTGACTTGTGGTGACCACTTGAGGAAGCTTATATTTGACTACAGGGGCCACAAACCATGTATGTTCTGCACTAAAGACCTCACTACAATCAGTAGGCATGCTAATGGTTTCAGCGTCACCATTGGCAACCTCTATAGACACTTTGTCTGCCAAGATGACCTTACCTGGCACCTCACCAGTGTCAGAGGATATCTTCCCCTGTGCACACTTCTCACTGGCGCTTCCAAGCAGCAGACACTCTGCATCAATGGGTGGAGATGTTTCCTTCACATCCCCTATACCATAGTTGCCAACTTTTGAAAATGGAAAAGCAGGAGATTAAAGAGGGTGGCGCGCGTAGCGCGCCGTGACAAAAATTTGCATGGACACGCCCATCTTTTTGTGTGCCACGCCCCTTCAAAAAGCCACACCCACTCCGCCTAACTACATAATGCTTTGGAAGAAAGCCAGGTAGATGCCCTTATAGCCAGGTAGTGCCCCTTACAGGCAGGTAGATGCCCCCTTGTAGCAAGGTAGATGCCGCCTTTGTAGCTAGGTAGATGCCCCCCTTTGTTAGCCAGGTAGTTGCCCCCTTTGTAGCCAGGTAGTGCCCCCTTTAATAGTCAGGTAGTTGCCCCCTTTAGTAGTCAGGTAGGTAGTGCCCCCTTTAGTAGTCAGGTAGGTAGTGCCCCCTTTAGTAGCCAGCCCGGTAGGTGGGGCCCGCTTTAGTAGCGAGCCAGGTAGGTAGTGCCCCCTTTAGTAGCCAGCCAGGTATTTCCCCCCATTCTAGCCAGCCAGGTATTGCCCCCATTGTAGCAAGCCAGGTAGTTGACCCCATTGTAGACCGCCAGGTAGACCCCCCCCATTGTAGCCAGGTAGTGCCCCCTTTAATAGTCAGGTAGTTGCCCCCTTTAGTAGTCAGGTAGTTGCCCCCTTTAGTAGTCAGGTAGGTAGTGCCCCCTTTAGTAGCCAGCCAGGTAGTTGCCCCCATTGTAGCCAGCCAGGTAGTTGCCCCCATTGTAGCCAGCCAGGTATTGCCCCCATTGTAGCCAGCCAGGTAGTTGCCCCCATTGTAGCCAGCCAGGTAGACCCCCCCCCCCATTGTAGCCAGGCAGAGCCCCCCATGTAGTTAATAAAAATAAAATAATAAATTCCACTTACCTGACCAGGCTCCTGCAGCTCCGGCCCGCCTCCGGCCCGATCTCCTCAGCGACGCAGGGGGAATGAGAGCAGCCGCGCGTCATTTCCTCTGCGCCGCTGACCTGTATGCACGGCGCGCAGCGGCGCCTCCCCGCACAGTGAGACCGCGGGCGGGTGAGCCGACCCTGCGGCCGCTTCACCCGCCTGTCGGAACGGACCGGCGGCCCCAGAGTAGCCCACCAGCGCTACTCCGGCACTGCGGCCATTTCAAGCCCCCCCGCCGCCTGCTGGCGGCGGGAGAAATGCCAACTCCCCCGGGAGGGCGGGAGGGGACCCCAAATAGCGGGACCCCCCCGCCAAAAACGGGAGAGTCGGCATGTATGCCCTATACCCATCTCTAAGGGAGAACTCTCAGCTTCTACCTGGGACACGCCTACATCTTGCTCCCCATCAAATTCAGACACTGAGCTGAAGGCAATGGCAGACAAATTTATAACTGGGGCATCAGTAATAACCACCCGGCTATTACCTTTATAGTTCTCCCTCCCATACACCACTCTGGCCGTGTTCAAATTAGGCAACTCAGTCACCTGTTTACCCTCCGTAGGTTCAGCGGACATCTTGCTGAAAATGGCATCCATCTGCCATTCACCCCAAACCCCAGGACATAATACCTCTGAGATACTGTTAATATGTTTCTCCATCACCTGTAAGGAAAATGTATCAGCTGCCTCAGAACCAGGCACTTCTTTACCATCTGGGGATTTAAACCCGCTCACCTGCCTCTCACTAGGGTTCAAGCATACACCCTCCTCTGTGGTGTCTAGCAGCTCCCTCCTTCCATCACTGCAGTCTTTGTGACCATGGCAGTAAAAGTTACTGGCAACACAGCAACCATTGAGGCAAGTGAAATCTGTAGTACTACAGATCTCAGCATACCTTTTCTCTACACAGGTATCTGAGGTCTCATTCATGCAGGCATACATCTTACCAGTGTCCGGACACACCCTCATTAAACTAGTCTCCTCACACCGTGTAGGAGAGCAAACATCCCCAGCATTCTCCAGTTCCCTTCCAGGCTGCAGACTGAAACATGAACTCTCCTCTCCAACAGCAGTCACACAGAACTGGTGGCCATCAATCCCTGGGCCCGCATTACCTGAGACTTGCCGGCTACAATCAGGTACACACAGGGCGCTGGGGTCATTGGCAGACACACTCACCAGCTGTACTCCAGACACTTCATCCACAGCTTCAGGGCCCGCACACTCATACGTTTTTACAACAGAAGGTGCAGGAGATCCCTTTGTTGCTAGGGGCAACCACATTAACTCCTCCTGAGTCTGTAGTGTTAACCATACATGCCAACTTTTGAAAGTGAGAAAGCAGGAGATTTGAAGGTGGCGGTGCACTACGTGCGCCGCCCCCAGAATTTGCATGACCACACCCATCTTGATGGCGAAAGCCACGCCCCGTTCTAAAAGCCACACCCACTCCAGATAACTATGTAACGGCTTGGAAGAAAACTAGATTAGGGTTTTGCGTCACCCAGCTTTCCGGACTGTTGGATGGTCTATTCAGCATCCAGGAGAGCTGGGGGATACCCAAACTGTGCCCAATAAGTAGTTTATCTCAGGGGCCCTTTTTGAACCTGTAGCCAGGTAGTAGCCTCCTGTAGTCAGGTTGCTCCCCCCTTCTAGCGAGGTCGCTGCCCCCAATACCCAGGCAGTGCCCAGTACCCAAAAGTAGCTCTCCCCACTAGCCAGGTAGTGCTTCTTATACCCAGGTAGCTGTCCCCACTAGCCGGTAGTGCTTCTTATAGCCAGGGAGCTGCCCCCTTATAGCCGGTAGTGCTTATTTTAGCCAGGGAGCTGTCCCCTTTTTAGCCAGGGTAGTGCTTCTTTATAGCCGGGTAGCTGTCCCACTAGCCAAGTAGCTGCCCCCATCTAGCCAGGTAGCTGGGCCCTTATAGCCAGGTAGTGCTTCTTTTAGCCAGGGAGCTGTCCCCTTATAGCCAGGTAGTGCTTCTTATAGCCAGGTAGCTGTCCCCTCTAGCCCGGTAGCTGAACCCTTATAGCCAGGTAGTGCATCTTATAGCCAGGGAGCTGTCCCCTTTATAGCCAGGTAGTGCTTCTTATAGCCCGGGACTGTCCCCACTAGCCAGGTTGTGACCCCTTATAGCCAGGTGCTGACCCTTATACCCAGATAGTGCTTCTTATAGCCAGGTAGCTGACCCTTATACCCGGGTAGTGCTTCTTATAGCCAGATAGCTGTCCCCTTATAGCAGGTAGCTGACCCCCTATAACCAGGTAGTGCTTCTTATAGCCAGGTAGTCCCCCTTGCTTCTTATAGTCAGATAGCGTCCCCTATATCCAGGTAGCTGACCCTTATAGCCAGGTAGTGCTTTTTTATAGCCAGGTAGCTGACCCCCTTTTAGCCAGGTAGCTGCCCCCTTATCCCAAAGGTAGTGCTTCTTTATAGCCAGATAGCTGCCCCCTTTTATACCCAGGTAGCTGACCCCTTTTTAGCCAGGTAGTGCTTCTTATAGTCAGATAGCTGTCCCCTATATCCAGGTAGCTTGGGGCGTGCAATACAAGGCTACTGGGGACGGGGCTGCAGCCGGCTCCCAGGAGATGTCACTCACGCACTCTGTGGCTCAGGAGCAAGAGCCCGACGAGAAGGAGACGGCAGGAACACAGGACGGGGGAGAGACGCTCTCATCGTGCTCGGTGAGGAGGAGGTATGGAGGGGAGGGGGGGGGAAAGGGGGAGGAGAATGAGGGGGAGTGCAGCGGGCAGAGGGACACTGACAGGCCAGAGATAGTGGACGCAGCTCACACTGGAGGCAGCAGCACCGGACGCTGGGAGGTGCAGCTGTCAGACACACACTATCAGATAGCATCTCCCAGCGTCCGGTACTGCTGCTTCCAGTGTGCGCTGCGCCCGGACCATAATGTGCTATAAGATAAGGGCTGACCTGGTGGCTGTAATGTGTTATCCACTGCTGTCTTCATGATTTTTGCTGTCAGGAGCCTCTGACCTCCCCCGGCCGAAGATCATGTCATACTTATGAGCAGGACCTCCTGTGTGCGTTTCCCCGGCGGGAGATTTTGCTGGGCTCTCGGGGGGGGGGGGGGGGGGGGGGGCGGGGCACATGACCCCCCTTTGCGGGAGGTCCCGCCAGAAGCGGGAGACTTGGCATCTATGGTGTTAACACATGTCTCCAGATTGTCATGCACACCAGGACATACACTCTCTGCTATAGACTCAGCACTGTTAAACATGACCTCTAGGGGCACCCTTGAGCTCGCCTGCTCTAAAGCTGGGGCTGGCATTTCTTCAAGAGTAATTCACACTTGCTTTCACTGCACACATAGCCCTGACAGCCATGACCTTCAGGGGAGACCTGAGCTGCTCTCTGCTACAGCCTCTACCTGCTTGTTCATACAGGGATGTACTACTGGAGCTGACCTTGTGCCCCCGTAACATCCCCCCGCTCGGTGTGTGGCATTTGCTATGGTTTACCCCTTTGGTTTAACCCCTTATTTTGCATTTTCAATAGACACAGCATTTTTTCACACTGGAAGTAGCAGAGGTGTTACCCTTCCCCACAGGCAACACAGCAGGTAAGGTTAAGCATACGTCCTGAAGCCAGAGTTCATTAGATTCTTCCAGTCCAAAATAATTGGTGTCAGTCTCAGGTACGCTCTGAGACTCTAACCCAGGCTCTTCTGTCTCAGGCAGCGGCACCGCATACTCCTCAGGGGGCACTTCCCAGGAACAGTCACTTCCTCTGCCCGACACCCTGGCGGTTGCCCACAAGTGCTCAAAATGGGGGGAAGTCTCTGCCAAGTAGACAGCCGGACTGTAGGTTTTCACAAAACCCCTAGTAAATGGACAACAGTCCCACAACAAGTCTCAAAATGCATTGGAACAGTTTACCGGAGTCTGGTCGGGTCCTCACTGGGTGCGATTCCCGGGTGCACTTTAGAGACATCCTGGTTACAATCCATGTCGACCCACAGTGGGAGATCAACCACCCGCAGCCAATGCATCCGTGGCAGCGTGTCCTCTGCCCTCCAGATCGCAGGACCTCAGGAGCACTTCCCGCTTATGGCTCACCAGCGCAGCTCCCCCTGCTGGACAAAGGCGGTTTCGGCTGTTTTAGATTGTTTCTCGCTTGGACTTTGTTTTGGAAGGCCAACCTGGCTTTGGCGGTCATGGTACTGTGGCCTGCGGTGGGTGGTCATACGACGCACCAGCTCAAAAATGTCCTCCATGGGGCAGTGGGGAAAACGCAACTCTGGCAGCAACACAGTCTCTTTCAGCAGCACTGTTTCACTGTTAGGCCTCCGGCCCTTTAAATTTTTCTATGCATCGCAACTTACCAGTGCCAACTTGCTCAGTCCGTGCCAATATGCCACGGCATCCTCCACCATTTTGTGATGCTCTCACTTACGGTCCGGACGCCATCTTGGACCGTCCTGGGGGTATGTAGCTCTCGGATCGCCGTCTTTGGGTAAACGGATAATGGCACTCCAACACAGGCTTCAGTTGAATCTGGCCTCAGCCAGTTTTATTCAGGCACAGTAAACATATCTGAAAACAAACAATAACCTAGGCGTTGACACTACTAAACAGAGGCTCCTTCTACACGTTGTGGACCTAATGTCCAGTTTCATCCTGCACTCTCCAGTACAGTAACGGCTTCCCTCCAGCTCCGGAGGCCAGAGCCTCTCTCCGGCTCCTCTGCTGCAACTACCGCTAGCAGACCACGCCACCTCAACAAACTGAAGGCCTGGCTTTTTATTGACGCCGGAGCCCTATCCAAAACGTGGCCTGGAACATGGGGAGTAGACGCCCACCCAACGCATTGTCTACTCCCAATAAGAGCCAACCCAGGAACGGCTGAAAAGCCAAACTACTCCTATATAGTTGCCAACCACCTAGAGTGGCTGACAAAACATATAGCTGGCTCTTATCCCATCAAGGCCAGGTATCCTTGGTGGCATGTTGTATATACCACTCTGGTATATCTCCATCTAGTGTCAGCAACCGGCAACTACCTGTAGCCGGTCTGTCACAATATATATATACACATATATATATATACTCCCTGTAGTCATTATATATATATGCCCCCTGTAGTCAATACAGATAGATATATGCCCCCTGTAGTCAGAGATAGGTATATATGCCCCCTGTAGTAATAATAAATAAATATAGGCCCGCTGTAGTGATAATAAATAAAGATAAGCCTCTGTAGTAATAATAAATAAATATAGGCCCCCTGTAGTAATACATATATGCTCCTGTAGTAGTAATAAATAGATATAAGCCAATGTAGTGACAATAAATAGATATATGCCCCTGTAGTAGTAATACATAGATACATGCCCCTGTAGTAATAGCCAGGCTAGTAAAAAAAAAAAAAAAAAAAAAAGGAGGAATTTACTCACCTACCCTGAACCCTCCAGAGGTGCTTCCTCCGGGACCCGACGTCCGGCGAGACCGAGCGGCGCAGGGGGTGTGACGACACCTCTGCATCACTCCCCTGCGCTGCTAATCTGTAGATACAGAGCTCATTGAGCGCCGCATCTACAGCGATAGGGAAAGCAGTGATGGAAATTAATTACAGCAGCCGCTCAGAGTAGATGCCGACCGCCCGGACCAAAGTCACCGGGCGGTCGGCATCATGTGTCGTCAGGGCCGCGGACCGGCAGAGCTTGCGCTATGGCCTGGCGCAGGTCTGCGGCCCAGCGGTTGGGGACCCTTCTCTAAACCACCTCTTTCAGTTAGAATAGAGGGGGAGTTAAAGTATGAAGTTGCTCCAATTGTTGACTTCCGTAAGGTTCAAAGATCACTGTGGTATTTGGTCCACTGGAAAGGATATGGTCCTGAGGAGAGATCATGGGTGTTACATCTGTCCATGCTGAGTTCTTTATCAAGGAAATCCATTATGCTCATCCAAATAAACCCAGACCAGGGAAGGCTCCAGTGGTCCCTCATAAAAGAGGTGGGTACTGTCAGAGCTCACTTACCTGGTCAGCTTCCAGCTTGCAGGGCGCAACACCCTGCAGCCACTGATTTTTCAGGTTTGTAACCACACCCTGAGAGATGCCTTGAGTGACAGGTCTATAGCCACTCTGTTCAAGGGGTGTGACACATGGGCCAATAGAAGGGCAAGAAATCCGAACCAGTCCACTGCGGGGGCAATGTCCAGGCATTCCATTTAAACAACTTAGTACTGGAATGCTGCGCCTCTGATATTCCTAGCTTGTTCTTATCTATTTGGGGGTTTGTTAATTGCTTTTCCCAAATCCCGATCAGCTTGTTATCCAGACCTAGTTTGCTTTTGACTGTACCCCGCTCCTGACTGTGCTCTGACCTTTGGGTGTTTTTGGCTTTCACTTGTCTTCTGATTTGTGACCCGACGTACCTGGACTGTTCGACTATTCTTCCTGATGGACCTTGCACTTAGTAGTGTAGGGACTGCCGCCCATTTGGGGTCTGCCATCTAGGACAGCATGTCAAGTAGGTAAGGACAGTGGGCCGGGTTTCAGTTAGAGCTCACTGCACTTCCTTTGACGTGGCTCACATATAGTACCTGGCAACTCTTACAAGTGATAAGATACACCAGAAATGTTTAGGTAACTGATGATATATGTAAAATTACTAACCGTTGCAACATATGCAACTAGTATGTGCACATTTAAACTAGCCAGGGGGATTTCTTCACTATCTATTTCCAAGCCTATGTGGTTAAAAGATGGAGTTAATATATTCCCTAACATTGGAGCCTTTTTAAAGATGCATTTATAGCCTTGTTGCAACACTTCATGACACAAAGTTACATAGTTTGTTACTCCTAAAAAAAGACAGATGTTCATCCAGTTCAGCCTAATGTGTTATAGTGTTGATCCAGAGGAAGGCAAAAAAATCCCCATAAGGTAAAAGTGTTTCTTCTTTTAGGGGGGAAAAATTCTTTCTGACTCCAAAACTGAAAATAGTGAAATCCTGGATCAAAGCCCCCTCTAGAATCCTGTATTTAGTCCCAGTCACTCTAGAAAAAGCATCCAGACCTTTTTTTGTTTGTTGCAGTGGCGGATTTCAGGGCCCCAGAGTCGCAACCAGGCCCCTGAGCCAGGGGGGCCCCAGGGCCCCCCCACCCACCCACGATCACAGCCACCCCCGCGCGTGCAGACAGCAGATGAAGCAAAGCGGCAGGTATACACTAATACACTAAAGGCAGCTGCATAATGCAGTTATGTCATTGTGCCGCTGCCTATACTAGGCCGTAAGCCTTTGCTTTGGCTGGGTTTGGC